>JARYHS010004587.1:0-38333 GCA_031002005.1 Vandiemenella viatica
TTGAAAGAAATGCAAGAAACCTCTATGTTGGCTCCCGAACTAGTCTATCATATCACTAACAATACTTTGAAAGAAATACAAGAACGCCCTATGTTGCCTCCCGAACTTGTCTATCATAACACTAACATTGCTTTGAAAGGAATACGTACAAGAAACCCTATGTTGTCTCCCGAACTTGTCTGTCATGTCTGTAACATTGATTTGAAAGAAATGCAAGAACGCTCTATGTTGTCACCTGAACTCATCTGTCGTGTCACTAAACTTGATTTGAAAGAAATGCAAGAACTCTCTATGTTGTCTCCCGAACTTGTCATTAACATTGCATTGAAAGAAATGCAAGAACTCCCTATGTTGTCTACCGAACTTGTCACTAACATTACCTCGAAAGAAATGCAAGAACGCCCTATGTTGTCTCCCGAAATTGTCTGTCATGTCAGTAACATTGATTTGAAAGAATGCAAGAACGCTCTATGTTGTCTCCTAACTCATCTGTCGTGTCACTAACATTGATTTGAAAGTTGCAAGAACTCTCTATGTTGTCTCCCGAACTTGTCACTAACATTGCATTGAAAGAAATGCAAGTACGCCCTATGTTGTCTTCCGAACTTGTCTGTCATGTCAGTAGCATTGATTTGAAAGAAATGCAAGAACGCTCTATGTTGCCTCCTGGACTTACCTGACGTGTCAATAACATTGATTTGAAAGAAATGCAAGAACTCTCTATGTTGTCTCCCGAATTGTCACTAACATTGATCTGAAAGAAATGCAAGAACGCCCTATGTTGTCTCCCGAACTTGTCTGTCATGTCTGTAACATTGATTTGAAAGAAATGCAAGAACGCTCTATGTTGTCTCCTGAACTCATCTGTCGTGTCACTAACATTGATTTGAAAGAAATGCAAGAACTCTCTATGTTGTCTCCCGAACTTGTCACTATTATTGCTTTGAAAGAAATGCAAGAACGCCCTATGTTGTCTCCCGAACTTGTCTGTCTTGTCAGTAACATTGATTTGAAAGAAATGCAAGAACCCTCTATGTTGTCTCCCGAACTTGTCTATCATATCACTAACATTGCTTTGAAAGAAATGCAAGAACGCCCTATGTTGCCTCCCGAACTTGTCTATCATATCACTAACATTGCTTTGAAAGAAATACGTACAAGAACACCCTATGTTGTCTCCCGAAATTGTCTGTCATGTCTGTAACATTGATTTGAAAGAAATGCAAGAACGCTCTATGTTGTCTCCTGAACTCATCTGTCGTGTCACTATCATTGATTTGAATGAAATGCAAGAACTCTCTATGTTGTCTCCCGAACTTGTCACTAACATTGATCTGAAAGAAATGCAAGAACGCCCTATGTTGTCTCCCGAACTTGTCTGTCATGTCAGTAACATTGATTTGAAAGAAATGCAAGAACTCTCTATGTTGTCTCCCGAACTTGTCACTAACATTGCTTTGAAAGAAATGCAAGAACGGCCTATGTTGTCTCCCGAACTTGTCTGTCATGTCAGTAACATTGATTTGAAAGACATGCAAGAACGTTTCATGTTGCCTCCTGAACTTATCTGTCGTGTCACTAACATTGATTTGAAAGAAATGCAAGTACGTCTATGTTGTCTCCCGAACTTGACAGTAACAATGATTTGAATGAAATGCAAGAACTCTCTATGTTGTCTCCCGAACTTGACAGTAACATGATTTGAATGAAATGCAAGAACTCTATGTTGTCTCCCGAACTTGTCAGTAACATCGCTTTGAAAGAAATGCAAGAGCGCTCTATGTTGTCTCCCGAACGTATCTTTCTTGTTACTAACCTTGCTTTGAAAGAAATGCAAGAATTGTCCATTATGTCTCCTGAACTTGTCTGTGTTCTTACTAACGTTGTTTTGAAAGAAATGCAAGAACGATCTATGTTCTCCCACAACATGTCTGTCTTGTCAGTAAGATTGCTTTAAAGAAAAGTATGAAGGCTTTGTGCTGTGCTACGAACTTGGCTCTCTAGTCACTAATGATGATTTGAAAGAAGTTACTTTACGCTGTGCACTAGAACTGGACGCTCTTATTATGAACATTTTTTGGAAGGAAAAGATTCTTTTTTGTCAATATCCACTAGTTTAGTAGGATAGATTCTACTCTCGAAGTTTGGATTCGTTCATGTGATTGAGTATCAAATGATGGTTAGTGTATAAATAAAGGATTCAACCAATTATAGTTTCTGTATACTGGCTGTAGATTAATCTGCTAAATATTGTTTCAGAGGTGTATGGAGAGTTGATTAAAAGTTGTAATGAGTCTATAAGTGTAATAGTTAAAATCTAATATTTTTTGATTGTTTTGTTTTAAAACATGTCTGTTTTATCTGAGGTTGTGTTGTCTGCGAAGTAGTTCTTACGCTTTAAACAGGTGGAATTTCAATAATCTCATTATACTGATATATTGTATAACTAGCATTTACCCGCTGCTTTGCACGTGCAGATCACGAAGTGTATAGAAATGCTGTTAGTCTTCCTCTTTCTCCACCAATCCGAAACTGGTACTAACCTTTTGAAATTTTAAGTATCTGCCTCTACAAAATGTCCTCTTCACGTTTTACACTCTCCTTCTTCGGAAAAATTGCCACATGTTACATAAAAAATGCCGAAATATGAGACTCTGCGCAACTTCGTAATGTTGCCAGCACTGTAAGAATGTCACAAAAATTATCGGGACAGGGATCATATCAACCTAAACAGTCTTGTTTAGTCATAGAGAGCATCGTAAGGTTGAAATTCGGCGTAGACCAAGAAAAAAAAATGTTCTGTGGCATCAATCTAAAACATTGGTTATTTGTTTACAGCGGAAGCAATGCTTGTTAATTTCGTGCGAACTTTTGCAACGGAGAGAAGCATAAACGATAAGAAAACATTACAATAATGGATTTAACCAACATGCCAATAGATTTTCATTAATTTTGCAGTGCCATCTAATAGCTGGGCGCCCCTCTCATATTTTGGCATTTTTAATTTAATTTGTGGTAACTTTTCCCGAGAGAGTGCAAAACCTGAAGAGAATATTATAGCGAAACAGTTAATTTCAAATGGTTTGTACCAGTAGTAGGCAGCCTCCCCATAAATGTTTTACCCTTTTTATTTTAGTGTCAAATATTAATGCAGAGAAGCAAAACATATAGATTTCATTTTAAAAAAAAATCCTTTCTTTTAGTTATTACCTTAGATGCGGTTTTCATACTGATGTTCAAAAGGTTATGTTTTAAGGGAGTTCTATCATTACCGTGGCGACACAATCTGATGATGGATTCTTATAGAACTCGGCAAAACAAATTGATTTTTTTGTTTGTTGATATCTTGCTTGATTTTCGGATATAGCTTGCCAAAAATCAGTTATAGGTATAGTTCTTTGTGCTTTTGGTGCCGTTTCTTCTGGTCCAGGTTGTATTTCAACCTAACAACAACCACTAGTAAGAAAATAAAACACCTATAGAGCATTTGCACCGTGTAGATGTAGTCGTTTCGGTGAATTTTATCTGGTTCTTGCACGAGGATTTACACTAAGCCATGAAATGTTAGAACACTGAAAGATAAGTATTTATTGCGTTTAAGTTGGCATATTAACTATCAGGTTTTTTTTACTGAAATCATTACATGGTTCGAATGAAAGAAGTTCTGAATTGATCGAGATATATGTGGCCTAAACCACGATTAAATATTACGTGGCATAACGTAAGTTGTTAAGTTTTATTTTTAGCATCCTTCGTGTTTATTGGGGTCATTATTTCATCCGATGTAAGCTGTCTCAGCCGTTAAAATATCGATCTTCATCACAGGTATTAAGAAAGAAAAGTGTAAGAACCTGTGAAGATTTGAGATCAAGTTTATATCGCGTTGCATGATGACACTGACACGCGATACAGGGAATGTATTAATTCGCTCTTGATTGAAACTTTGCTTTTCTAGCAGCAATATTAGTGGAGATTGTGGTTAGACAGACATGCAACCTGGATCCAGTTGACAACTGAGGCTTTTTGCTACAGCACAAGGGACGATAAATTACAATGAACTTTACTGTATAACAATTCTATTTAGTTAAACAACTGGAGAGAAATTAATTACCATAACACTCCATTAAACCCGTCATTTTTGACGGTTTGGGGCTAGTGCTGCTATAACTAAAGTGACATAGATAGAGATAACGGGACCAAAGTATTTTTTATAATCAGGGAAAGGAAAGGAATTTGAAGTGATACAGAACTGATATCTTTCATGATCATTCATTCATTCCCACACACATTAGCAAATCAAAATAATTCTGAGTGTGTCCAGGAAATTAAAACGAATTGCAAAGTAATAATAGTAACTTACAATTGTTTTTCCAACTATTGTTGAATGTTTATACTCTGTCGCATAGCACTTAATTGATTGCTCGCCTTGTCTTTATAGTGTGCAGAAGACGAAAAAGTCGAAGTAGCCATGATATTCATCGTCTTATCTCATCGCGCCAGGGTTATAAATCTTCGCTGCCGCCCTGTGCCCTCAGCGCTTTATGAGTCAAATTTCAAGGTAAGTCCATCCACAGTTAAGACCAACCAGTCGACTAAATTCTAGCTTATATGAACATAAATTAGGCTTCACACAACTACAGCAACTCACGATATATAACAGTAACCCTGGATGACTGAAACATGGGTACAGAAGTTAAAACAGCTCACGCATAAGTTAACCAAAATAGGTTCTCTTCATAAATACCCACCCACTCTTCAGTAGAATGTTCACAGCATTCAAATATTGACGTATTTAATGATGGCTGCGGTACAAGATGGCTTTCTTACTTTTGTAACCTACAACATTAATTTCAAAAGTGATAGTAACAAGGTAGTTAGTAAATTTGATAATGACAGAGGAGGAAGGGAGGCTTTATACTCTTCTTTATGTACTTTGGTTTAGGATAAAGAAAAGCAACGATAAAGCGTACTTCTCGTCTTATTTTCTATCTGATGGCTAATACTAGAATCACTCCACAGATTTCGAACTTCCTTCACTAACCCTAATTTGTCACTCAAATGTATTCTCAGGCTGCCATTTTCGATGATTACACAATGTCCAAAACAAGGGAGAAAAAACAGAACCATCTTAGTTTATCTACACTTGCCAGTAACATCTGTTCCTTTACGAAATTAGAACATCATTTATTTCAAACGACTATTCGTTTTTGGTACAAGTTTTCCGTCATTACTCTATATCTACATCCTGGTAGCAGAGGATGATACGATCCTATATAGGCCTTTTGCTTCATTTTAAACCAACTAACTGCTGTCATCTCACTGCTATGGTAAAGGCTAACGAGAGACCAAAACCGCAACAGATCAAAACGAGGAAGTGGAAATCGATTAGTCACATCATTAGTCAAGGCGAAGCAAATGTTGCGATACAGGTTCTAGAATAAATCTAGTTAGCACAAGGGAAGCAAAGCAGCCTCGGATCACATGGTGCAAATTTAAACCCCATGAACTTTCAACCATGAAATAATTGGGAAGAAACATTGAAACAATTGAAACGGCGACTCTAGAAGGTTTTGTATTCCATTGGGAATTTTAGATTGTTATGATAATAATCAGTATCAGAAATACTTATATTCTCACAGTCTTCCGTATTATATGTACAACCATTATGCTAAAAGAATAGTGTTTTGGCTGTTATAAACCTCCAATAACACTATCTACATCTCACCCGTTTCTCATTTAGCTTTACGACACTTTTCAACGACGCAGTTATCAGTAACGGTGATATCATAACTAATATCTTCCTGTTTTCATATTCTAAACTAGGTCCAGAGCATGTTGGGAAACGACAGACAGTGGACAGTGGAGAAATCTTGATCGAACTTCCGGGTGAACCACATTGAGAGCCAATCATTAACAACGTACCACAGTCAAATCCTCCAAATCAAGAACTATAGACCACAAGCGACAAGAAATACAACCAAATACGTCTGATCTGGCGTGGAAGAGAGCTGTCAGTACAAAGACTGTACACTCACCGAACGGTACTCTCTCTTGTCAAGAAACTTCAAAGCAATGAAGGAAAACGCTACATTGTGCCTCAAACATGTCTTTCTTATCAAGAACCATAACTTTCAAAGCAATGAACAAACGTTTTATGTTGAGTCCCGAACTTGTCTGCCTTGACACTATCATTGATTTGAAAGAAACGCAAGAACCCTCTATGTTGTCTCCCGAACTTGTCACTAACAATGATTTGAATGAAATGCAAGAACCCTCTATGTTGTCTCCCGATCTTGTCACTAACATTGATTTGAATGAAACGCAAGAACCCTCTATTTTGTCTTTCGAACTTGTCTGTCTTGTCACTAACACTGATTTTAAAGAAACGCAAGAACCCTTGATGTTGTCTCCCGAACTTGTCACTAACATTGATTTGAAAGAAAAGCAAGAACCCTCTATGTTGTCTCCCGAACTTGTCACTAACATTGATTTGAAAGAAATGCAAGAACCCTCTATGTTGTCTCCCGAACTTGTCACTAACATTGATTTGAAAGAAACGAAAGAACCCTCTATGTTGTCTCCTAACTTGTCAGTAACATTGAATTGAAAGAAACGCAAGAACCCTCTATGTTGTCTCCCGAACTTGTCACTAACATTGATTTGGAAGAAACGCAAGAACCCTCTATGTTGTCTCCCGAACGTGTCACTAACATTGATTTGAAGGAAACGCAAGAACCCTCTATGTTGTCTCCCGAATTTGTCACTAACATTGATTTGAAAGAAACGCAAGAACCCTCTATGTTGTCTCCCGAACTTGTCTCTAACATTGATTTGAAAGAAACGCAAGAACCCTCTATGTTGTCCCGAACTTGTCACTAACATTGATTGAAAGAAATGCAAGAACCCTCTATGTTGTCTCCCGAACTTGTCACTAACATTGATTTGAAAGAAACGAAAGAACCCTCTATGTTGTCTCCCGAACTTGTCACTAACATTAATTTGAATGAAACGCAAGAACCCTCTATTTTGTCTTCCGAACTTGTCTGTCTTGTCAATAACACTGATTTTTAAAGAAACGCAAGAACCCTTGATGTTGTCTCCCGAACTTGTCACTAACATTGATTTGAAAGAAAAGCAAGAACCCTCTATGTTGTCTCCCGAACTTGTCACTAACATTGATTTGAAAGAAACGCAAGAACCCTCTATGTTGTCTCCCGAACTTGTCACTAACATTGATTGAAAGAAACGAAAGAACCCTCTATGTTGTCTCCCGAACTTGTCAGTAACATTGAATTGAAAGAAACGCAAGAACCCTCTATGTTGTCTCCCGAACTTGTCACTAACATTGATTTGGAAGAAACGCAAGAACCCTCTATGTTGTCTCCCGAACTTGTCACTAACATTGATTTGAAAGAAACGCAAGAACCCTCTATGTTGTCTCCCGAATTTGTCACTAACATTGATTTGAAAGAAACGCAAGAACCCTCTATGTTGTCTCCCGAACTTGTCACTAACATTGATTTGAAAGAAACGCAAGAACCCTCTATGTTGTCTCCCGAATTTGTCACTAACATTGATTTGAAGAAACGCAAGAACCCTCTATGTTGTCTCCCGAACTTGTCACTAACATTGATTTGAAAGAAACGCAAGAACCCTCTATGTTGTCTCCCGAACTTGTCACTAACATTGATTTGAATGAAATGCAAGAACCCTCTATGTTGTCTCCCGAACTTGTCACTAACATTGATTTGAAAGAAACGAAAGAACCCTCTATGTTGTCTCCCGAACTTGTCACTAACATTAATTTGAATGAAACGCAAGAACCCTCTATTTTGTCTTCCGAACTTGTCTGTCTTGTCACTAACACTGATTTTTAAAGAAACGCAAGAACCCTTGATGTTGTCTGCCGAACTTGTCACTAACATTGATTTGAAAGAAAAGCAAGAACCCTCTATGTTGTCTCCCGAACTTGTCACTAACATTGATTTGAAAGAAACACAAGAACCCTCTATGTTGTCTCCGAACTTGTCACTAACATTGATTTGAAAGAAATGCATGAATGCTCTATTATGTCTCCTGAACTTGTCTGTGTTCTTACTAATGTTGCTTTGTAAGAAATGGAAGAAAGATCTATGTTCTGCGTCAACTTGTCTGTCTTGTCAGTAAGATTGCTTTAAAGAAAAGTATGAAGGCTTTGTGCTGTGCTACGAACTTGGCTCTCTAGTCACTAATAATGATTTGAAAGAAGTTCCTTTACGCTGTGCCCTAGAACTGGACGCTCTTATTTTGAACATTTTTTTGGAAGTAAAAGTTTATTTTTTGTTAAGATCCGCTAGTTTAGTAGGATCGATTGTACTCTCGATATTTGGATCCGTGCATGTGTATGAGTATCAAATGATAGTTAGTGTATAAATAAAGGATCAACCAATTATGATTGTGTATACTGGCTGTAGATTAATCTGCTAAATATTGTGTTCAAAAGTTTATGGACAGTTGATTAAAATTTGTCATGAGTCTATAAGTGTAATTGTTAAAATCTAGTATTTTTTGATTATTTTGTTTTAAAATATATCTGTTTTATCTGAGGTTGTGTTGTCTGCGAAGTAGTTCTTACGCTTTAAACAGGTGGAATTTCAATAATCACATTATACTGATATATTGTATAACGAGCATTTACCCGCTGCTTTGCACGCGTAGATCATGAAGTGTATAGAAATGCTGTTAGTCTGCATCTTTCTCCACCAATCCGAAACAGGTACTAATCTTTTGAAATTTTAAGTATCTGCTTCCACAAAATGTCTTCTTCACGTTTTACACTCTCCTTCTTCGGAAAAATTGCCACATGTTACATTAAAAATGCCGAAATATGAGACTCTGCGCAACTGCGTAATGTTGCCAGCACTGTAAAAATGCACAAAAATTATCGCCACAGGGATTATATCAACCTAAACAGTCTCGTTTAGTCATAGAGAACATCGTAAGGTTGAAATTCGGCGTAGACCAAGAAAAATAAATGTTCTGTGGCATCCATCTAAAACATTCGTTATTTGTTTACAGCGGAAGCAATGCTTGTTAATTTCGTGCGACCTTTTGCAACGGAGAGAAGCATAAAGGACAAAAAACATTACAATAATGGATTTAACTAACATGTCAATAGATTTTCATTAATTTTGCAGTGTCATCTAATAGCTGGGCACCTCTCTCATATTTTGACATGTTTAATTTAATTAGTGGTAACTTTTCCGAAAAAGGAGAGTGCAAAACCTGAAGAGAAGCAGTTAATCCAAAATTCAAATGGTTAGTACCAGTAGTAGGCAGCCTTCCCCCAAATGTTTTACTCTTTTTATTTTAGTGTCAAATATTAATGCAGAGAAGCAAAACATGTAGACTTCATTTTAAAAAAAATTCCTTTCTTTTATTTATTACCTTAGATGCGGTTTTCATACTGATGTTCAAAGGTTATTTTTTAAGGCAGTTCTATCATTACCGTGGCGACACAATCTGATGATGGATTCTTATAGAACTCGGCAAAACAAATTGATTTTTTTTTATATATCTTGCTTGATTTTCGAGATATAGCATGCCAAAAATCAGTTATAGGTATAGTTCCTTGTGCTTTTGGTGGGGTTTCTCTGGTCCAGGTTGTATTTCAACCTAACAACAACCACTAGCAAGAAAATTAAACGCCTGTAGAGCATTTCCACCGTGTAGATGTAGTGGTTTCGCTGAATTTTTTTCTGGTCCTTGCCGGATTTCACTCTACCTCCTCACTTTTGAGATAAAATATCTCGAGAACTAAGCGAGATGGCAAAAAAAAAAAAAAAATAAAAAATAAAAAATAATAAAAAAAAATTATTTACTTTTAATTTATCTCGTTGAGTTACATAAGAATCCATCATTGAAAAAGCATGTACTAAAACTAATCTTACACGTTACGAATTATTTTTAATTTCCTTCGTTTTCAGTGACACCAAATTACTTGTCGTTATTTCACCCGCATTTAAGTTTCAAGAATCGATGAAGAATGTATTAATGCGGTTGTGACAGAAGCAATGATTTACGAAAACAATCAATAGCTAGATTTATGGTTAGGTTAAAATGGTTCTGGACCAGAATGACAATTGAGTCGCTTTGTTAGATCATAAGGCATGATGGATTTGGTTTTATTGTTATTTACGCGGTTTTAAGATGCTTAATTCATTTTTAGTTTCACTCGTTCCATGTTGCTGTCGTCATTAACCCAAAGCATGTATGGTGATATAGATTGCAGAATCTGGGTTATGAGACTTAGTTAAAAGAAATAACAGTTTATTTTACTGGCCGTGGTTTGAACAGCAGCCAAAATTTGTACACACATTCCTAGGGCAATATTAGTGACGAATATTGGCACTTTATAGCCACAAAATATATATTAATCAAGTAACGTATGTAGAAATATGGAAAGTTCCGCACAAGTCATTGTGGAGAAAATGTATTGTTACCTGTTGATATTTATGGTAACTGTTTTTCATGCATCTTTCTTCGAGAGAAAAAACTGATTTTCGTAACCATAATGATATGTAAATAAGAAATATTGGCTTATTAATGTACAAAGTTTAGCGCTATTGTTCCAGAGACAAACTGTTAACTGTCTACCAGAGATAATTCCACCAGATAGTAACTAATCTAACGATTTCGCATATTAACTTACCTGCAAGTCCATGCTTATTACGTTTAAATCGCGTAGTCCGTTTATTTTAAGCATTGCGGTCCAGAAAATTGGGTAAAAAAATAAAACTGAAGCCAAAGTTTTGTGAGATTATTGAGAAAGGAGTGCGCGTCTGAAGTGCACTATGATCGGCAGCCTACAATTTTCCAAATATAAAGGTTTTTAATTGTTTGCTCCTTCCCATGGTACATATAAGTCGTTAGCTATTTTCCCAGATTTTTACTGTCACCATTAGCACTAAAAACGTGAAAACCATATCCAAATTGCTGCGGTACTTATTGCGCGATACCCCTTACAGTAAAGAGACAAATGCAGCTTGCTTACAGGTATATAATAGTATAGATACTACGTGTAATGTGACGATGTATATACGAATATCATACATAAAGTACAATGATCTGGAGAAGAATGTGAATTTACATTGAAATGTTCATATTGAATCATGACACCATCAGAATAGTTCAAGTATATAAACATTTATTGAGGAGTTAGAAATGTGAATTTTTCCTAAAACTGATACTACCAATGCGTCCTTATATGTTGATTTAGAAAAAGCTTTTTATAATGTTAGGTGGGACAAGATGTTCAAAATTTTAAAGAAGTCAGGTCTAAAGTATACAGATTGAAGAATACTTTATAAACTATATAAGAATCAAGTGGCTATAATAAAAGTAGAGGATCACGAGAGACATGCATCAGTTAAAAAGGGCGTGAGACATGGTTGTAGTCTATCCCCGTTAATATTCGACTTGTATGTAGAAGAAGCAATGAAGAAAGTCAAAGAAAAATTTACATGTGGCATAAGTTTTCAGGGAGAAAAAATCAGTATGCTACGTTTTGCTGACGACATTGTCTTGTTAGCAGAGAGGGCTGAGGATATTGAGAAGTTACTGAATGGCATGAACGAAATACTGAAGGAGGATTTTGGACTGAATATAAATCAAAGCAAGAGAAAAGTGATACCAATACTAGTAGATTAAATATAAAACTAGGATCGGATGCAATAGGAGAAGTAAGAGAATTCTGTTACTTGGGAAGTAAAATTACAACCGATGGCCGAAGCAGGAACGATGTTAAAAGCAGAATAGCACTAGCAAAAAGAGCCTTCATGGAAAAGAGAAACCTTTTAGTTTCAAATATTGATCTAGGAATTAGAAAGAACTTTTTAAAACTCTATGTGTGGAGCACAGCACTTTACTGTAGCGAAACATGGACTTAAGGAGTTCACAACTTTGATCTCTTCTCTAAGCACATCATGAAAATCAAAAGGAAAAGCCTTGACTTTCAGAATTTGTCGATGAAGTAAGCAGTGTGTCAATGAAACGTTAAGCAATATTGATTTTATTTTAGCCACAGGCGCGCTTTTATTGCCAGTAATACCTTTAGCACCATCGATTCAAATGTCGACACATTTTGTCCATTCAGTATCGTAGTCACACCAGTTTTCTAAAACATGTCGAGCAACATTGTCAGTAGTGTTCGAATGAAGTGCACTGCAAGATAAAATGTTTTATATGACGTTTTTATCTGCTTAAAAACACCCAAAAAAACACATGTTACGCAAATCTGAAACATCAGTAGAATCATCTAATTGGAAAGCAAAATATGAGTTTTTCTAAAATTTTCGCGAATGTCCCAGGCCATATCGTTTTACTCTGCGTTCAATGGTATTATTAGAAAGTGGTATGCTCTTATGCTTGATTGCCTCCTGCTTACCCCTCATAATTTGAACCATATCCAGAGCAACTGGCAAAATAAGATTCTCGGCAATTGTACCTGTATACTGCTTCCCTGCTTTAGACACTATATCGTTGACAATGGATACCTAAAACAGAAAAAAAATATTCTTAAATCATAAAAATAATGAATAACATAATCTTAACATAATAAGAGGCGCAGTTTCAGCGGTTAATACCTAGAATAGTTATAAATACCACTCGCAATAATTTAACACACACACATACACACACACATATATATATATGTATATACTGTATATGTATATATTTGTGTCCATATACTTCACTTTGCGGCCTTTACTATCCAGCGCAGACCACTGATGTTTGTATATGGTAGTAGCCTCTAGTCTCCTATCGTGCACTATTGTTATTTCATATCGGTAGCTGTGGGGGTGTGGGAGACATAGCGGTTGAAAGAAATCGACCTAAGGCACTATCATATTTTGACGAAAGTGTTCTAAAAATTGTTTGGAATCTTCTAGAATGTGTTATAATCTTCTTATACGTACTGAAATGTTCTAGAATGTACAATCTTCTAAAATGTTCTTTAATGAACTAGAATGTGACACATTTTCAGCTACTAACATGCTGCAAATTGGTTCTCTTCAACATAAAGATTCAATGGCAGAACGATATGGTGATATACTCTCAGTCACGTTATCCCGACTATGTGCATTTTGGGAAATATTTTGCGTTTACAGCTTTTTATATCCAATTATAGCAATAAAATTCTATGTTCATTCTTACGAAGTCTCAGGAACTAATTTTATTATCGGGGTCATAATAGTTTGCTGGTCGTTAAAGGTTTCCAGTTTTCGTTAGAAGAAATTCAACGGTTTATCAGATTTTTTTTTGGATGTTTAGCTGAGATATACCGCGTAAGATTTCACAGTATCATACTTTCATTTGTTAATACTTCAACGGAAATGACACATTGAAGTTTAGTATTCATTACCGTAAAACAATATTTCATGCAAGACGGTCGAAAGAATAATTAAACATCGACTAGAATGGTGGCTAGAATCACGATCCTTGTTACCCAACTCACAAAACGGATTCCGCAAGGGCCGAGGTACCTACGACAACCACGCTACGTTAGTCACGGCGATCCAAGCATCCTATCTGGGAAATAAGTATCTCACTGCATTGTTTTTGGACATATCTGCGGCTTATGATAATGTACGAATACCGATCCTGATGGACAAACTCATCGCAATAGGTCTTCCTCAATACCTTGTGTCTCGCATCTATCAGCTTCTGCAAAAAAGACAGTTATATTTTCGGTTCAAACACGTCCTGATTGGACCTCGATGCAAGGCGCAGTGCTCAGTCCCCTCCTGTATACAATTTACGTGCGGGAACTGGAGAGCATTCTACCTCTTGCCGTGAGCATTATTCAGTACGCTGACGACGTTTGCATATTCACCTCAGCGACATCGGTTACGGCAACTAAGTGTCTTCTTCTACAAGCTATACTTAGCTTAATCCAGTGGCTCTTCGAACATGGCCTGGACTTCTCTACAAGTAAATCCTCAGCAGTGATATTTACGAGAAAGAGAATCCACCCCCCCCCCCATCTACAACTTCATTTTGGGTCCCCTTAACGTGCTTGTTAAATCTCATGTGAAATTCCTTGGACTGGTATATGATTCTCGTCTCACCTGGTCAGCGCACATACAGCAACTTGTCCCAAAATTGGAACAAGGTCTTAATATTTTACGTACGCTGACTCGAGTTTGGTGGGGAGCTCATCCATCTACATTGTTGATACTCTATCGCACCCTTCTCAGATCAAAACTGGATTATGGAAGCACATTCTATTTCAGCGGCAGCAAACGTCTACTAAATAAACTGGATCGCATTCAGTATCAGAGCATTCGTATTTGCCTGGGAGCTATGACATCTACACCTACGAATCCGCTTCTTTTGGAAGCAGCAGAAATGCCCTTTAATGTTCGCTCACAACTCCTGTCAAATAAACTTTTATTGACACGTGCTTATTCCAAAAATTCACCAGTTCTCCGGCATCTTATCAACCTACAACAGCTAGTGAAAAAGAGAGGTCGGTGTCTATTTGTCCAAAGGTATCCACTGTTGAAAAGTCTTGAGTACCTATCAACACTCCTCCCTGACCTCCAGCAACAGGAAATGACGACTATATACGACATACCTTACCAACAATGTGTGACCCCTTTGGCAGTAAGCTGCCTACCGGTGTATCCACAACCTGGTCAACCAGTTCAACAACTTTGTCAGGAATATTTATCTGTTAGATGGCCATCTTCAGTTCAGATATACACCGATGGGTCAAAGATACCTTTGACAGGTAGAGTAGGCTGTGCATTCTACTGCCCCGAAACACAACACGCTCAGAGGTTCCGCCTTCCAGGTCACCTACCAATCTACTCGGCGGAAGCCATTGCCATCAATCAGGCTCTTATATACGCCAGAAGATTTTTACGGCGAAGTGTGCTAATACTCACTGATTCACTTAGTGTTCGGCAGTTCTATCATTACCGTGGCGCCAAAATCTGATGAATTCTTGTAGAACTCGACGAAACAAATCGAAAATAAAGAATAAAATTTTTTGATATCTCGCTTGGTTTTAGAGATATAGCATGTTAAAAATCAGTCATAGGTATAGTTCCTTCTGCTTTTGGTGTTTTTTCTTCTGGTCCAGGCCCTATTTCAACCTATCAACTATCACTAGGAAGAAAATAAAACACCTATAGTGCATTTCCACCGTGTAGATATGGTGATTTTGGTAGAACCTGTGCTCCATTGCAATTAAATTTAAAAAAATTTCTGGTCCAGGCCGGATCTAACCCTAACCTCCTCACTTTTGAGTTACAATATCTCGAAAACTAAGCGAAATATCAAAAAACTTTATTCTTTATTTTCCATTTATCTCGTCGAGTTACGTACGAATTCATCATCAAATTTGGCTATAGCGAAATTTTTCTTCTGGTCCAGGCTGTATTTCAACCTAATTATGTCAAGTTTGAGATACGATATCTCGAGAACTAAGCGAGATATCAAAAAACTGTATTCCTTACTTTCAATTTGTCTTGTCGAGTTCTACAAGAATTCATCATCAGATTTTGGCGCCACGGTAATGATAGAATCCCCTAATGTTCTTCGCTCCTTGGCCATACCCCTTATACTCCAGCGAACTAATATACACAACATCAGCATAGTTCAACAGACTGTAGAACTTAATCAACGCGGTTGCACCGTTAATTATATCTGGATGCCCGCGCACTCTGGAATTAGGCATAACCAGTATGTAGATACGTTAGCCAAGGAGGCATGTAGCTCGGGCCGAAGCTTAATAATACCCAGCAATACAACTGATTATCATGCGACAATGGTCAGCAATGCATACCACCAATGGACGAGGAGCTGGAATGTATCTAAACAATACAGAGGCCGACAGTACGCTCTAGTTCAGATCTACCCTCCACGAAAACATTGGTTTTCAAGATGGAATACTCAACGACGGTACATTACTTCTATTATTCGTATGAGATTCCACCACGGCGCCTTCCGTAGTCATCTTTTTCGCATCAAGGCGGTAAACACACCTTACTGCACATGCAACGGACAGGCAATACAGGATCTAATCACTTATTTTTCAACTGTTCCAATTTTCAACAACAGCAATCAACATTCATCAAGTCTCTTGTGCGAGCACAGCAGCCATTTCCAACTAACATTGCAGTACTACTCGCTACAAATAACAACAGAATCTATAGTATTATCAAGGATTATATCAAAGACAGTGACCTACATATTTAATGTATCTATTATATCTGCATATTTTTACTTACTATTAATATTATTACCTTGTTAATTTACCAGGCTGACTGTATGGTCTATTCAAAACCTAAGGTCAAATAAATAAATAAAAAAATAAAAAAAATAAAAAAAAACTGTAGTAAAAAAGTCGCTATTGTCACTTGTCACTGTCACACACGAAGCATGGAGGAAGGAATATATGGAGACGACGCAAGGGACCTTCGCCACATACTGGAGTGAAACCGGGTGGAGACAAGTGGGGAGGGGAGGCCGCCATATTGCTTGACCAGAGAAACACGGAATAATGCACAAAAACCTCAAGGGAATCATAAGACAACCGTGGCACCGCAATTTGATGATGGATTATTATGTAACTCGACGAGACACATCAAAAATGAAGAATAAATTTTTTTGATATCGTGCTTAGTTCTCGAGATATACTGTCTCAAAAGAGTGAAGTTTCTGGTTGAAATTCAGAAGAAACGTGACCCCAAAGTTAATTTTGGTGATAGATTCTTATGTAACACGACGATACAAATCGAAAATAAAGAATAAAATTTTTCGATATATCGCTTAGTTCGCGAGATATACTGTCTCAAAAGTGAGGTTGTTAGGTTATGAGGGGATTCAACGACAACCGTGGAGCCGCAATTTGATGACGAATTCTTATGTAACTCGATGAGGGAAACTGAAAGTAAAGAATAATTTTTTTTGAAATCTCGCTTAGTTCTCTAGATATTGTACCTTAAAATTGACGTGGTTAGGTTGAAATGCGGCCTGGACCAGAAAGAAACTATCGCCATATCCATATTTGATGATGAATTCGGATGTAACTTAATGAACAGGTAATTCTTTTTAACTTGAATAACAAACTGTTTATTTCTACAGTCCTTAAATTTTAGTTTATTTCAAATAGGTTATATTTTCACATTCTATTTCAGTAATTGACAAGGAAGATTTCAAAATCTAGAAATATACTTGTAGACATATTTACAAACAGAAACAAGTCATATCTGAAATTTAAAAAAAAGCATAAGTCAATGTTTAGAGCTTTAAAAAAATTAATACTTCATAAAACCTCATAGTTTCTGAGCTTACTTAGAAGATATTGTACTGGTAGTGGCCTATATAATTTTGCTAGAAAAACCAGTACATTCAAAAATCAGAAGCTAACAGCTAATAATAAATAAATTGTTTGTTCTCTTCTGGAATACACCGCATTTCAACCTGCCAACATTTCCATTAATAGTGCCGCTACAAAACCAAACTATGTAGACACATCTAAACACAATAAATGCATCTCGAACTACATTTCCGTCAACAAAGTTTATTTCATCAAGTTTAGTAGTTCACACAGCACAAATTATCACGATTAATTTCATCGTTCAATTTCAGTCTAAACTTAAACGTTAGTAATGCATGCAGAATACCATATTCACTGTGTCGCGATGTAAACATGACCCGTTTAAATTAAATTTCCAACATTTGTCTACAATAAGGCTAGCTTTTCAGGTGCAAAATAGTAACATATGCTAATTGTCTACACTACACCAACAAAAATTTGAGAATAATATGATCCTATTGAGAGCAATGAATAAATTTATAGCGAATGGCACTAATGTTGCGGTTGCCTGTCAGATACTTCAAGAACGATAATTACAATGTGACTTACTTATGAAACGCTATTCCAGGTTTTTTCCTATCTCGTCTGTTTGTGCAACCATATTCATCACAACTTGGCATTATAGAAAACTTTAGAATATTAGAAAATGAAATATTCTCAGCAGCTGACACAGTGCAAACAGCCCAATGTTTTGGTACTCCTACGATGTCCGCCGCGCAGGCACAGTTTTTTCACGAGGTTTCACGGATTTCGCGTTATCTCGTCTCCATATATTCCTTCCTCCATGACACGAAGGGCTGAGCAGATATTTTGAGAAACATTTCCGTTTTATGCTGAAACGTACTCTCTGCCGTATTCGGAAAACTGACTGCAGCCAACGAAAACAAGCGGCCACAGCAGCAAAGAATATATCACTGTCCGTTGAGTGTCAGCGATTACCTTGTACAGTATTCGATTTTTCCTTATAAAGGGGTTGCTAATACATGAAGGTTAAGAAACACTGCTTTAAAACAATTAAAGTTTGATAGTGATTTTGAATTTTAGTTGCACCTATAAACTACAAGATTAATCAAACTAAAAGCCTTTGAAACCATTTTTGGTTTATCACTTGGCTTCGAATAACCGTAGATGGCCTCTAAAATTTCCGTAGATTGGGTACAAAAATCCAAAGATTCTCTAACTGGAAGACTGAAACAATAATTATTGAAGAGAGTGTCAAAACTAAGAACACTTTTTATTTCATGGTCTTTAAAATTCGAAATACAAAATAATATTCTACATTGAAAGTAGGAAATATCTCTGAACATGTTTTATACAGCGTCATTTTCATCACTTCATCACTTCATCACTGCTGTGCCTACATTTTTTTTTTTAAATTTAGGGATCATATATTTTTGTTGACATTAAATTTAGCATAGCTTCTGTAAGAAGAAACGTTAGAAACTGGGACCCCTTTGATTCTCGGATATCGGTTAGGCCTTCTCGGAAGGCACTGCTTTGTAAGCCGTGCCAACGAGCGTGTCACCGTGCATAAAGACTGCGCCGATAGTTTTTTTTGTTACGGTCTTTTAAGATCTATAAAATCTATAATCAAGCAAAATATGAGATTTATTACAATCGTTGATTCGCACGAACGGTCGCAACGAAACTATTCACAATTATTGACAATTCTGTAATGCATTAACACTATACGCTCAAAGTTTAACAAAACACCAATATAAGGAAAAGTCAAAAAATAATAAAAAGTATTAAAAATTCGCAGATATTGTAACAAACTCCGAAAATCCTAGCTTTTTATAATAATCCGTAGATCTACTGATAAATCTGTAGAATTGGCACACACTGCAAGGAATTGTGTTTATTCCCGTCATAAACATAGAATAAATTATGACTACCGTTTCGTCGAACGTTATGAAAGTAATCACTCCAATTTACTTCTGGAATAATGCAAAAAAATCTTCTCGGGTGTTCCGCCGAATAGGTTCTGCCATGCGCGACATATCAACAACTACTTCCGCTGTCATCATCAGGTGAAATAGTAGGACAACATGTCTCTGCGACAACACGTCATCGACTATGATCATTTCACGATACTGGAACAATACAAGAACAGAAGTCGCAAAGTGGTTAAATTTCAAGTAATCGTGAAGCATGACTGAAGAAATAATAAGAAACAGGATGGAAAATGGACCTTAGAGAAACTGGATGGTGCAGTGTAAAAATGTAAGCTAAATGTTTACGTACATGATGAATGTGAGAAACAAAAAAAAGTGCAAGCACCGAACACTGTTGTAAAATTTTGCAGCTCAGATTGAAGTAGAATTACAGAGGTGTGCAGAAGACAGCCGGTAAGTTACACACGGACGTTTTTTGGTGTACTGCAAACTGCATGTAAATTTAATGAACGGCTTACCCACCCTTAATTCACCATCTCATAACGAAATAAAATGAATTTGTAACTCTGGAAGCTAATTCTACACGTTTGGCTACAAGCCGCTTGTTCAAGTCCCGAGTCTGCATATCTGATACTACCTACCTCCCAATTAAGGAAAACCTCGACAAGTAAAGCCCTAGGACTATTCTGCTCCTCAACATGCAATTTTTGTGCTGTAATATATGTATACTTTTCTTTGGGAGTGGCGTCATTACAGTTTTTGGCTCCTTTTATGATTAGCTTTACATGAAAAGGATAAATTTTCTCAATTATCTATAAAAGTTACATAATTTACAAAGTGCAGTCCTAACAATTTATTATTTAATTTGCAATTATTGTCATCACAAAGTGCTATATTCAAACAAATGACGCTTACATCAGAATAGATATGGCACATGTAAATTTACAAAAGACCAACAATGTCGAAACCATGGAATAAGCAAATTGTAGAACCCAATTAATATGCTGCTATCTGAAAAAGTGTTTTCTGTCCTTGCAGATTGCCCCATGGGTCAATTTCGGGTGTCTACGGAATTGACTTTAAGCTTGGAGATTGCAAGTCTCTAAACTTTGGTTCTTACCAGACTGCCCCCATCATCTCAGTAATTACACTGCTACCAGTCGATTAACGTAAACATATATAATTACTTCATTCAATTTGTAGACTCAGGAACTATCTACGCAGATATGGTAATGTATCTTATTGCTTGCTAGAAGCCACAATAAATGTCAAGATTACCAAGTTCTCAGATAACAGATAGACAATATTTTATGGAGATTGTAAGGAAACACAGTTGCCCTGAACTAAAATAGTCTTTGTTTTAATATCTTCCCCGTTAGTAGTTTCATTCGGTGTTTTAATGAGGAGATTGTTGTGCGAGTATACATATAACGAGTTTTGAATATTGTCAAGTTGGTACACAGAATGCTTATACCAGACATGGACGAAAGAAATTTCTTTCCTCCATGGTACCAAGGAGGAACGAAATAAATGGAGACGACGCAAGAGACCTTCACCACGCATTGAAGTGACGCCGGGCTGAGAGGAGTGGGGAGGCGTGGCCGCCATATTACCTATCCATACAGACAGGGGAATATGTACAAAACCTCAAGGGGACTCTAGGATAAACATGACGCCGCAATCTGATGAAGGATTATTATGTAAATCGATGAGACAAATAAAAAATGAAGAATAATTTTTTTTGATATCCTGCTTAGTTTTAGAGATATTCTGTCTCAAATGTGAGATATTTTTGGTTTAAGTTCAGAAGAAAAAATTGTTCAAAGTCAAATTTGATGATGGATTCTTATTTAAAAAGACGAGACAAATGTTCGATATCTCACCTAGTTCTCGAGATATACTGTCTCAAAAGTGGGATGTTTATGTCGAAATGCGGCCTCGACCAGAAAAAAATTACTCAAACGACAAATTAGATTATACAATCTTTGTAATTCGACAAGGCAAATCGAAATTAACGAGTACAATTTTTTGATATCTCGCTTATTTTTAGAGATATACTGTCTCGAAAGAGAGGTCGTTAGGCTGAGATGCGATCTGGACCAGAAAAAAAATCACCAAATTCACAAGGAACTACACGCTGTATATACAAAATAGGTGTTTATTTTCTTCCTAGCGGTTGTTGTCAAGATGAAATATGGTCTGGATCAGAAGAACTCATCTAAAGCACATGGAACTATACCTGTAGGTGATGTTAGACACTCGATATCTAGAGAACTAAGCGAGATAACAAAAAATTTGATTCTTTACTTTAATGGAGATACAGAAGAATTCATTATCAGATTGTGATTCCACGCTAATGACAGAAATGCCCTCAGAAGATATTTTACTGTTGGTGGCCTACATAAATTCACCAGCAACATAAGTAAATTTATCTTGTTACCATACATCGTAAGCTTAGTTGGGAATTGCTGGAAGTATTTTAAATCGCGATAAACGTTGTGCCACTAACATGGTTCGCATGAAATTACTAACAAAAATAGAAAAATTCTTTGTCCCTTATGTAACAACAAAAACATTGTGGTTCAGACTGCATTTAGACCTAACCATAATCCCCATTAATCAGAATCAAACTATGTAGACACACCTACACCCGCGTATTTGAATCGCAAAATGCATTTGGGGTAACAACTTCGTTTGTTTCATCAAGATTCCTAGATTCGATAGCATAATGTTTACATTTAATTTCATCATACACTGTCAGTATAAACTGCAACGTGACGAAAGAAAGCGCAATACTAAATTCACCCCTTTAAATCTCATTTTCAACAGTCGTTAAAAAGTAACGCTAGTCTATTATGTGAAAAATCGCAAGGTATGTTGATTTCTACACTATACCAACAATAATTTGAGAACAAAGTCATCCTATTGAGAGCTATGACTAAATATTTATAGATAAGCACCAAACTTGCCAGTACCTTATGCACACTTCAAGAACAATAATTACACGACAACTTACTTATGAAATGATATTCCAGGTTCTTTACTATCTGGCCTATTTGTGAAACCATATGCAGCACAAGATGGCATTATAAAAAACTTAGACACATTAGAAATTAAAATAATCACATCATCAAATACAATGTGAACATAGTAATTGTATGGATACGTATTATGGCCGCCGCCGCCGCGCATGCGCAGTATCAGCCGATAGGGTAGAGGCGGCGTCGCAGAATAAGCGGTATTTCCTCTCCATATATTTCTCTCCTCCATGCATGATACCAGAGAGAGTGTGAGTATCTTTGGGGAGGCAAGTCAGTGATATTGTCTCTGGTCAGTGATGCGTATAGATTCGAGAGGAGAAGATGGCCGGCACGGGAAAGTTATTATAAGCTGTCCGCACTTTAATAATTTGTACTGAAATGACACTGTGAGGAACGATATAAATGTAAACTTATATCGTTCAGGAGTGAATAAATGAACAGTGCAAATCGTATGAAGGAACCTGAGAATTGTAGCGGCTGTGTGTGATATGGGGGTTATTATGGCCGCGCAGTCCACTTGTGAGCGTCTAGATTGATTCGGGGGTTGTTCTTAGAAGCATCTTAGGATTTTAGGCCATCTTCCAGATCATAACAGATTAACTACTTGTGGGCACCGAGATGTTATTTGTCAGGATAAGGATATTGACACCAGGGCGATCTTTGATATAGCAGGGATCCCGAACTGCTCTAACAGTGATATACTTATAATAGATCTTACCTTGCCGATATATCACAAACTCTTCCACATATATTATCTGAAATAACTTGGGATCTAACCTAACGACTGTAAATGACTGAGGCGACACAACTGATAATTTAAACATACTTTAATTATAAAACCCTAATCATACATTTATCCGCAACACTGCCTAACGTTATGCTGGAAGGGAAATGACACGCAAGCATTGACACAATTGTTAACAACTTACTGAATGAATTAATAGCTTCTTCATACGAGTATAATGGAAAGATGTCTTTACTGATTAAATGCAACTAACTGAATAATTAACGATCCTGATTATAACCCGACATTACCAAATAAGATTATAACGAGGCTACAACATTACGACAACAACGGCAAACAACTCATTTAAGTTACACACATTGAATGACTGAATAATTTAACTAACATATTTTCCCTAAGAAAATAATAACTAACATGAGACAATGCAAGGCAAAGCATAGCTTTGCCATGGGCCAAAGGCACACAGACAAGACACAAGTCTTACCTCTTACATGGCTGCTGGCAGAATCGTTCACCGAATTGAATAGAACGAGATCACGCGACCATCGCGTATTTATGCGTGAGCTATCACGTGCACTGTACATGCATACGCGCTACGCTGTGCTGTGCTGCAGACCTTGGACTGCCGACTTGCATGTCTGCACTTTTACGCACGTACGCATCTTCTCGCTCGAAGCAGCTTACAATATTCACAGACTAAAACATCGAAACTACCAATTTAAGCCTTAATGCACAGACTGCCTGTTACAGAATGTATATATTGATACAGTAAATGCTAAATGCAAGTGGAGTATTTGGTATTGATTGTGGTTGTGTGGGAACGTATGCCAATGATTAATAAACATGAAGTAGTAGTATAAATAGGTTATTACCATTGAGTCAGATTTGTACTTATCCAGCTTCCCTGTTCATGACCAACTATCAGTTTAATGGCAGATGGAGGGGACCCAGAAAGTAGAAAAGGTCAGTATATCTTCGTAACTAGGACGACTGCTGTAATCTAAACCACAAAATTACATATGGTTATGTAAAACTAATAACTTACAAGATTAATAGGATATGTTAATATTGCAAGACTATAACTTTTAGAGTTACAAATGTATCTATGTACTGAAATTATTTGATGTTTATACCGTTGAAGAATATCCTATATTGATGCATCATAATAGTACACACTTCTTGGCTAGGACTGACAAGACTTTGTTGTAGATAGAAGTAAAATCGGTAAAAAAAAATCATAAAAGAGGCCACGTAAAATTTCAGTAGCCGCCTTTTCTCTACAAAAGCTATATTGAGTATCTGGTAACAGCTATGCACTTTAAAATAAACAGTCAGTAGAAAGTTAGAGGCTTTTGAAAAGTGTCTCTATCGCAGAATATTGAGTATGCCATGGACAGATCACGGCACAAACTTCTAAGTCTATTCTACATGGGAAAATACCAGGAAAGAGAATTGAGAACCTGGACCTCCGAAACAACTACGGAGCTAATTCGAGGGTCAACTACAGAGACAAGACAGCCAAGGTGGTTGCAGACACCCGGAAAGGAAGAAGAAGAATAGCTATTCAGGTACATATATTGTTACAGTTTCTAGCTTTTTATAGACCCAACACAATATGGATTAAATCAGCCTAATTCTTCCCCAGTTTCCTTATAATTAATTATTCTGACAACCTTCATTGCTCTCGGAGCAAATATTGAGATATATTTCAAGTGGGTTCTACTTTTCACTTGAATGCAAGCATGGGTTAGTATATCTAATTTGGTGCCGGTTGATTCACCTACAGAAAGAAACATCTAAATTTTTGTCCAAATACGGACAGACCTAATTGCATAATGGGGAGAGAGTCTCATGGGCATGTGTGGAAATAGGAATAACTAACAGTATTTTTAAAACGAAGTAACCTGCTGCGAAATATGTGATGATTAATCTTTCAAACATTCATGAAGAGATAATGTACTTATTACCTCAAACATTCATGTTTGTAAACTAGACATAATATGATTTAATATTTATGAAATGCTCTCGGGTAAATAGCCGAGATATGAAAGTGTTATCACACGATATTTCGGCGATCACAATCACTGTCGCCATCTTCTGGTGAAGTGCCGGATGCGGCGGAAACGTTGCGGTCTTTATAGTTTTAAAGACCTCAGCCTTTCCGTCGCATCCGGCACTTCACCAGAAGATGGCGACAGTGAATGTTATCGCCGAAATATCGAGTGATAACACTTCCTTAACAGAAAGCATTTCATAAATTCTAAACGCCGATAGAAACTTCGTTCTTATGATTTAATGTTGTTCGTAACTGCTTGGTATGGTCCTCCTGTTCTTTAAGCACAGACATCTATCAGCTGTGTAAAGCGCCATAATAATGTAAGTTATTACGCTGACCAAAAATACAAAAATATAAATAACGGAGGAATATGGAGCGACGTCGTAGTTTTTAATTGCATTCCAAAGGTCATATATAACTAAAAGAATTGGTTAAGAAAAGAAACAGATTATTAACACTATTATTTAAGAGTGTTGATGACAAATAAGGCATAAACACAAAATAAAGAAATAATAGTATCATTACATGGAGTTCAGCTGTCTAATTAATAATATATATCATAATATGTATTTGTTAATAAGGCTGTTAACAGTACATCAATATCATTAATATGTTTTAATAAAGTAATTATAGAAATCTACCCTTGTTTTTCTGTATATGATATTGTAAACTTCACCTCAGAGAGTGCCGTAGAACCACTGTTTCAAAAAGTTGGTTAGGAAACAAAAAATTGGGAACATTGCAAGTTACATTATTTATTACTGTTAAGATTTTTAAATATGATACAAGCAATTATTGAACACGATACGTATTTATTATGTATTAGAAATACATATAACCGCACAACAGAAATGTAGCCGAGAGCAGCTTAGCACGGAATAACAACTGAACAGTTTATACATTGGTCAGAGTATAAACTAAGCTACAGATATAACAGAGATATTATTGAAGTATAGAAGGCAGTAATTCAAATTAAATAAGTATAAACAAACGATACTCTAACACTCCCACCGAATTACAGCCTTCTTGAAACAATTATAAACCAATGTTTATTATCACTGTTGTTCAAGTAACAGCTGCTGTATTTTTAAGAAATAAAATGTCACTGGCAAAGACATCATCACTGTACCCAACTAAGTCTGTAGTGTTTGTGTTAGGTAAGTAGCACAATCCATAATTCTTGCTTTCTTTCAAATATTTTAGTATTTTCTTGACAACAGTCCAGTGAGAATCATCATAAGAATGTAGAAGTCGATTCACTTGACTTACAGCAAATATAACATCTGATCTGCTTACTATTGCTGCATTGATAAGTGATCCCACTGCTTCTGTGTATGGGTGATTTTTCTCAGGTACTCCTTTAACCTTTGAAAGTCTCACATGTAGATCAGCAGGAATACTGTTAGGATTGGCACCAATCATATCAAATTTCCTCAATAATTGTTCTTCATACTTAGTTTGGTGTATAAAGATACAGTCTTTAGTTACTTCATTCATAACAGTCTTATCTCTACAAATCAAAAGTCCATCATCAACATACAGACAAAGATAACAGTTGATGTCAATGATTTGTTCAGTATAAACACACTGATCTGCTTTGGTTTTCACAAAACCAAATTTATTTAAAATTGGATTGAATTTTGTATTCCAGCACCTAGGAATTTGTTTTAAGGCATATAAAGATTTGGTTTTACATACCATATTTGGTTTGCAGTCTAGTTCCTCTGGTGGTGTCATAATAATTTTCTCTTCCAATTCACTTACTGTTGTTGAGAAAGTCTCATCATAATCAATTCCTTCAGTTTGAGTATATATCTTTGTACAACATCTGAATTTGTAACCTGGACCAGTTGGTTCATCCTTAGAATGCAGAACACACATTTACATCCTGTTACTTTTGCATCCTGAGGCTTTTCTACCAATGTCCATGTTCCATTTTGATTATGAGATTTTAGTTCCTTGTTTGTAGACATCTTCCACTTTTCTGAATCAGATGATGTTATTGCTTCATTGTAGTTATTTGGAATAGGAATTATTGTATCTACACAGTAGCACAGGTAATCCTTGTCAACTTTATCTGTTTCTTTAGAGAGCATTTGTTTATTTCTAGGTCTCAGAGTCATATTTGAGGGTAAAGGTGTCTCAACAGTCACTTCTGTTTTATGCTCACTGCTAGTATTGGTATCAGAAAAGTATTCAGCAGTAATAATTGTGGAATCTGCTTTGTCACTGGAGCTCTCTGATGTATGATTGTCATTTAATTCAGATGATGTATCACACATTGATTCTGCCAAATCAACAGGGAGATAATTTCTTTTGACAGTAGATTCCAGAAAAACAGCATCTCTGCTTTTAATTACTAACTGAGAAGGAGGTATTATAAACCTGTAACTTTTTGAATTCTCACAGTATCCAACAAATTTAGCTTTCTTTGCTTTAGGATCCCATTTGCTTCGTTTTTCTTTAGGGAGATGTATCATCGCATCACAGCCAAATATTCTTAAATTACTCACATCTGGTTTTCTTCCTGACCACATTTCCTCTGGTGTTTTAAAAGTGAGTGATCGAGTTGGAGCTCTGTTGATGAGGTAAGCAGCAGTATGTACAGCTTCAGCCCAGTATAGCTTAGGAAGATTAGCATTGATCAACATACATTTTGCTCTTTCCACTAATGTCCAGTTCATTCGTTCAGCAACACCATTTTGTTCAGGAGTGTATTGTGTGGTTGTTTGATGGATTATTCCAGCACTTTGTAAGAACTCAGAAAAGTTGTTAACATATTCAAGGCCATTGTCTGAGCGTAAACATTTTATGTTGCATTCTAATTGTTTTTCAACTTGCATTTTAAAATGTTTGAACTTTTCAAAAGCTTCTGACTTTTTATGGAGAAAATAAACAAATACCTTTCTTGAATAGTCATCAATGAATGTCATGAAATATTTAGCACCTCCTAATGACATGGTTTCCATTGGACCACAAATGTCAGAGTGTACTAGTTCAAGTAACCTTGTAGCTTTGGATCCATTGTATTTTAAAGGTAACCTGTTTTGTTTTCCTTCTAAGCAAGTTGTACAAACTAATTTGTCTGATTTCTTGGACAATTTTACACCTTCTGCATTCTCCACTATTTTCTGCAGATCATTAAAGTTCAAATGACCCATTCTTTGGTGCCATAAGAAAATGTCTTGCTCATCAACATCAGATATGTATGCTTGATGATTATATACATTTAATCTATACATATTGTTGATTAAACTGGCTGTCCCAACTATTTCATTATTCCTGTTTATTATTATACAGCCCTTACTATTGAACTTTACTTGACCACCATTTCTAATTATCTGACTGACAGATAATAGATTTGTTGACAACTCTGGCACATACAGAACATTTTGAAACAAAATTTTCTTACATTGGCCATTAGCGTCACACACATTTAAACTCAGCTTACCTGAGCCTTTTACTGATAAGCATTTGTCATTTGCAACCTTAATTGAGTTTATGATTGGTACTGTTTCTTCTTGTAGTATATTTCTGTGCATGGTCATGTGCATAGAAGCACCGGAGTCTATATACCAGGAATCACTGTTACTCACTGGAGCTATGAATGCAGCGGCATAGCTTGAGTTTTCCTGATTTTCAACTTTGTGTTTCTTCTTTGCTTTAGACTTGCACTGTGCACTCAAGTGGCCATGCTTATTACAAGTGTAGCAACGAGGTCCTTTTTGAAACTGTTTCTTGAAGCTTTTGTTGTTCTTATAATTTACGGCAAAAGCTGATGTTTCACCATCATTTATTTTTACATCTTGTAAAATTTTAGCCTTTACGGAGTCAGCACTTATTTTCATACCGGAACTTTCGATGGCAATTATCATCGGTTTGTATGAATCTGGTAGACCGGAGAGAAGCAGAGTTCCAAGCCACTCGTCGTCTACTTTAAATCCAATATTTCTCAACTTGTGTGCTGTTGTCATGATTTTGCTAACATACTCTTCTACATTTCGACATCCGACTAGCGTTGTGTTGTGCACAGATCACGAAGTAAGCCCACTCGACGCGTTAATCCAGAATCATCGAAAGCGTTTGCTAAGTTGTTCCAAACTTCTTTCGCTGTCTTTGCTTCCTGAATGTG
Organism: Vandiemenella viatica; assembly: GCA_031002005.1. Taxonomy (NCBI): domain Eukaryota; kingdom Metazoa; phylum Arthropoda; class Insecta; order Orthoptera; family Morabidae; genus Vandiemenella; species Vandiemenella viatica. The sequence goes on from JARYHS010004587.1 coordinate 29,238, forward strand.
GACGTAGTTGATTGAATCCACTAGCAGAATAATTTTTGACTTGGCTTTCAAATCGCGTTTGGGATCAACGTGATCATCACTCGCATTTTCAATGCAATTCCACAGTCCTTCGTGTTCCAGATAAGTTTTGACGGCAAATCTCCATGTCGAGTAGTTTTCCCGACCAGTGAGTTTTTCTATCAAGTTAATTGATTGCTTGAGCTCATATTTTCGCACTTTTAAATGCCGCGTGTTGCCTAGGTTGTAAGTTTCACTTTCCTCAGTTATTTATCGCCTTTACATATACCTGGCTATGGGCCCATAACCTGTTAAGATTTTTAAATATGATACAAGCAATTATTGAACACGATACGTATTTATTATGTATTAGAAATACATATAACCGCACAACAGAAATGTAGCCGAGAGCAGCTTAGCACGGAATAACAACTGAACAGTTTATACATTGGTCAGAGTATAAACTAAGCTACAGATATAACAGAGATATTATTGAAGTATAGAAGGCAGTAATTCAAATTAAATAAGTATAAACAAACGATACTCTAACAATTACAATAATGGTAGATGGTGTGCTTTTTTTCTGAAAGGGAGGCGCTGTTTAAATTTTTTTCTCGAAAAAGGGGGCAGTGAGAATTTTTCTTCTCGGAAAGGGGGCGGTAATCCAAAAAGGTGTAGATGAACCTCAATGAATTATTTTATGGACTGCTGATGGTCATCGCCTGCGAGTATGGCATCGAACTCTTCCAATGTTCTTGGAGTAATAGTGCGGGGGAGCTGTGGGGTGTGATTTCAGGTCACGGCTGGTAACAGTTGAGGTAACTCTGATGGCACGGCTGTACGTCACGGGCATCCTTATACTGTATGTTACCTGTCATGCGACAGTGTCGTGGTGCCATTTTTCAAGAAGAAAATTCTCATATACACGGCACACATCTCTAAGATGTTGAGGTACTCTCGCTGCCAGTAAGTGCCCCAGATCAGTCCTTCATGGGGCCAACTTATTTATAAATTTGTCTCGAATATATATTCACATGCAATATACATTACTTCGCTTCACTGTTTTAAATAAAGAAGATATTAGAGCGTTGAATAGAACGAAGAAGTAATTCTTTGTTGATATACTCCTATATTAATTTCTGAGAATCATTTTGATTATTTACGAATAAATGTCTGCCTGATTGCGATCTCTTTTTTATTTTTTTTATTACTTATGGCTTCACGCTTCTTCGCCGTTGGAGGTGGGATGGGACTGGGTACTAGGAACGGGAAGGAATTCAGCCGTACCTTTTGACGAAAGCATCCCGGCTGGAGTGATTTGGGGAAACCATGGAAAAACCCAAATCTCACGCACCAAGTTTGGTGATGCGATCTCAAATGAAGAATATAACGTTCGATTACGGTAGTAGCCAAGAGTTTTGAAATCTAAACCAGAGTTGGAAAAGCTAAAGTCTTTATGCTTCGGTTCTATTAACAACAATTATGGGTTGATAGATGGTAGTATTTTTAAATGGCATGTCAATTTTACTATTCAGCAATCGACGATGAAAGGTTATTTAATTTTGTATCTGAGGGTAACAAATACTATTGATTTGTTCCAAAAAATAAAATCCTTACAGTGACAGGAAATAAAATAGAAAGAGTTTAAAAAAAATAACAAAAAAGGGAAAAAGCAAACAAAATGAAATTTTTTGAGGATTAAGACGTTTAGTGGAACCATTTCTCCACCATCACTACGTTGGAGTAGAGTACCGAACGTTAGGTACTTAAAATTATAATGCCGCTTCTTCTTGGGAGAAATTAGAGCAATGAGATTATTTAAAATATATCTGAAGAGTGTTAAGGTTCGACGGTACTTTCAGAAAATCATTTAAAGACGGATAGATCGTTTACAACGGATAATGGACAGCTGTCCAGAACTGTCCGAAGATTACAAGTTCTTAGGAGTGAAAAGTTGAATCACCAAATACTCTCCTTCTATACGAAATATGCTGAATGTTTGTACAACAGTTACCAGTACACAATAACACTTTCACAGTTCTCTAAGCAAGTATCGGCGTATTTTTGCGCCGTTTGGCGTGTCTCACGATAGCGACGTCACGCCAATATTAGTTTCCCGTCGCGGATGCGCGTTTTACGTATCCATGTGCCCGAAATGTCTTCAAGAACACACCACCTCACTTACACGCAACCATACCGTTTTTTTCCCGGGTTGCTGCTACGCGTGTTAACCCTTGACTGACTGCGAGTCTAGCTCAGAGAGTAGCCTCTCGCTGTATATCGATTATCGATATTAGCACCGATATTCATTAATCAAGGATTGCGTTACTACTGTAATGTCACATCTTGTTGATGTGGCTTTAGACGCACTACTCTCATCACAGTCATATTCAGGCTTACAAGAATACTAACAACTAGACAGACACATGGAGAAACTGGGCGTCTGCCTGTGTGTGCAGTAATAGATACAAAGTATCTCTACTATAGTCGGCGTCATGAAATTAGGCCTGCCAAGGTCACGTAGTCTCCACTGCCTCCCCTGCCCGCACCAACCCTCTGTCCCTTGGTTGGGCCGGCGACATTGCCACATTAGCTTTTGCCGGTCGTCCATGCGTATCTTTACACGCGGTCGCTTTATTTCCTTAGTTTAAGGCCTATTCGAGTAATGTTAATGGTGGTGATGTTCAGGAACATAATCATGCAATTAGTGTATTAACAGACAGAAGTAATATTCGCGAACCTGCAGGCCGCCTGGGCATTGGAAACCTAATTAAAATCATTGTAGCAGATATTTTAAAGTATTTTTAAGGAATATTACCAATAGCTAATACGCAAAAATAAAAAAATAAAAAATACTTCGCTAAATTACAACACTGACATGGAGGTATTTGTGGCAGTCATTTCTATGTATAATCGATCCCTTACATTTTATAAATTAATTTTCGTTTTGTCTTTGCTTTTGAAGATTTCTCGCGTAATTTGTCATGTATGGGCCATTGTGAACAATGACAATAATAATTCTTACAGAAGCTGAAAATATCTTTTCTGTGGAGGACAGGAAATATGTTTCTCAGTCGTAAACGAACCGACCGACCAGCCGGCACTGCGGCATGCGCTGCGCGCAATCATTCGCGCAAATATAAACTGTGAAACAATCCAAAAGGGGTTGTCTGAAGAGGCTGCCTGCTACCAGAATTAATTTCAGTATTTTCTTAGAAACTTTCTCGCTGGAAGTTTTTACGTAAACAAATAAAACGTAAGTTAGTCAGCGACAACATTTTACATTACACAGCCGAAACAACTAAGCGCTTCGTGTAACATTTTTTTTTTTATTCACATGCTTCCCTATTTAATGAATAGAATGTATTCGGTATGAGTCTGTTAACTTTCAGGAAGGCGCATAATTTTTTTTGAGTTATTACTTATTATTTTTATTGCTTTTTCTGTCGGTTTGAAGTGAAAAAGTATTTTGATTTCTAATTTTCATGGAAACACATTACTATTTTTTTTAAAACAGTCGCACAAATATTTGGAATTATAAAGCACATCACCTTGTCCCGGATGTTAAGTATTATGTTTTAGAAATTTTTTCGCACTCATTACTGAAAGTTGATTTTTTTGCTGATTTGCAACACTGTTCGGATACTCCGTGACCTTCACAGGACTAATTTCGTGACTGCCACTAAGTGGATTCAAGCGATCCTCAGCGCACTGACAAGGCATACTTGCAGGTGCCTGCTTACCTCTCATTAATAATTTTACAGCAGGCTAAGTTGTCCTTGCTGAACTGCTAGGACCATCGGTTGCTAGCAAATCCTTGCCACATAGCTGTTTCGAAGTCCCGTTGGCTATTCCGTAAACAGTCGCAAGTTTTGTCGCATATTATAACGGGTTTAAATCGATACGGATAAAGCGAGAACGTATTTTATACTTGAACGTGATGAAAGGATTCTGGTTAAGAAACGGAAATAGGCCATCGTATTGGATATGAAGTTTCTCTATTCGCTAATGTTATTTACGAAATCGAGGAAAACTGAAATCAGCATAGCTGGACAGTGTCGAGACTCCATCGTCCGAATGGTGGGGCTGATAGTTACTCGTTACCCATTGCTTTATTAGTAAGGATGTAGACATGATTACTTGTTGCATAAGCGAATATTACTTTCGTTTTGTTTCGTAGTACGCGAGGGCACAGATAATTTTTTAGGTGGAGAAATATTTTTTCTATGAAAATGTTTAGATTTTAAAATAAAATAAATGCAGATAGGTATGGCTCGGATGCGCCTTCAGTCAGTTATTTCCATACTTTACGGTTGTCTGTGTTGTACAGTTTTTTCAGTAACGGATTTATCTTAATTGGCATTCTTGTTTAGCTCACGGTAAGGTATATGGCAGAATAGCAGTAGTAAAAAGAGCCTTCATGAAAAAGAGAAACCTTTTAGTTTCAAATATTGATCTAGGAATTAGAAAAAACTTTTTAAAACTCTATGTGTGGAGCATAGCACTTACGGTAGCGAAACATGGACTTTAGGAATACCGGAAAGAAAGAAACTTGAAGCATTTGAAATGTGGTGCTACAGAAGAATGCTGAAAATTAGGTGGACAGACAAAGTAAGAAATGAACGAGTTTTGGAAATGATGGATAAGAAAAGAAGTTTATGGCAGAAGCTTACAGGAAGAAGAGACAGGCTGGTAGGTCATATTTTGAGACATGCTGGATTGGTTAATTTGTTAGTGGAGGGAACAGTTGAAGGTAAGAACTGTAGAGGAAGACAGAGATTAGAATATATGAAGCAGATAATTGAGGACGTGGGTTGTAAGTAAGGATTGCAATCCCGCGGGATCCGTGAGGGATTGGTACAAACAGTTTTTTAAAGCATATATTTAAACATAGTTACTTAAAACGTTAATAAATTAAATAATAATTAAATTAATAAATAATTTTTAATGTTAAATGATAAAATTAACAGTTAACAATATTTTGATTGGCAAATGGCATTAAAACTTTTTAGCGTGTCCTAATTGTATTTCGAGGTTTAACATTTTTGTTTTTTAATCTAAACCAATTTTTAAATAAATAATAAAAATGGAAAATATTTAGCCTTAGGTCATATTATGTGCCTTACAATACATCACATAAGTTTAAAAATATGGTTTTCTTAATGGCCAAGTACCAGAGTTTTTTATTTTTTAAATTCTAAATAAACGTTCCATAACATTGAGAAGAGCATTCCATTTCACAAAGTGAAGTGAATATACTCTGTAAAGTGTAGACTTGGCTCAGAACAAGCTCTCATAACTTTTTGTCACTGCACAAGCACGAGACTTGGCCTTTTTTGCGTGATTCATTATTCTATCTCCTGGTTCCTTGTTTGATATTACAGTTGATTCAATGTTATTAAAAGAAACTACTCACCAACACGTAGGTAAACTGTCAAGTATTTCAGATTTACTTATGTGGCGTAATGACGTTTTTATAGTGGAAATTATTATTTATTAGTAAAAAGGAGACTTTCTCGGCGAATGATTGCAGTGAAGTCTTCTTAGGTCGTATCTCCGGATTTTATTGCAAACACACGAAATTACACACGTGAGGAAGACGGTGGAGGCAGCCGTCGAAGTATGGTGTTCCTACAACACAATTCATCGATACACCCGAGAAAATTTCATTATAACTTTTTTTACCTTTAGTCGAAATATAACAAGGATAAGAGGGATTAATCGAAAGCCTGAGTGGCACATGTAAGCAGGTGGCTTTCGTCAAAGAAACGCATTGAGGCAGCGGCCAAAACAATAAGTCAAAGGATATGCAATTTCCTTTTGATAGCTGTTAAATAAATAGATACGCTATCGTTAAAATTACGATAACATTAGTTTCATATCAACGAATAAACAAATTTTCAGCCGCAAATTAGGAAATTGTCACAATTACTTTATCTGCAAATACAGAAAATTGGAATAATGAAACCGTGAATAAAAAGCTGTAACCGTGTAGTTCAGATAACGTGTGCGGCACTTAAAAAATAATTATATAGTTAGAAAATCGTTCTAAATATGCACCATAACTCAAATTAGAGAAATGTGTACTCGAAACAAACGTAAGTTTTGATGAATACGAAAAAGTGTTTTTATTTACTTACGAATGATGAAGGTTGACAAAAACAAACGTTTGTTCACATGAGTCAAATGCCAACTGGAAGGGTGCAGGCAACTGCAAAATATCCGACAGAGACCGAGTGGGACAGCGAGTCACGCAGACTGACACGCGTTTCCGCCGGATTTTGCGGATTGCGGATCCGCTCAATTTTGTGCGGGATCCGCCAGACTGTCTAATTATGCGGGATCCCGCGGATTGCGGGATCCCGCTTTGCTGGATTGCAATCCCTAGTTGTAAGGGGTATGTAGAAATGAAGAGGTTAGCACAGGATAGGAAAGGATGGAGGATTGCATCAAACCAGTCTAAAGACTGACGACAGCAAAAGGAAAAAAAAAAAAAAGAATTGGTATATGGAGTGGTTTGAGGTTTTTGAGACGAAATAGAAAAGAAATTGAAGTATCCATTCCTTCATTCACCTGAAGTCGGGAAACCGTTCACAGATAAATCTTGGATGTCTGATCTAATGAGCACACTGTTCCTCCAACACACGATGTTTGGATGTTAACCGCTCATTCACGATTTACGGTTTCAATAGTAACGCTATACTATAGTAATTCATGTATTTCACTGGGAATCGCTTACTGGAAATGAATAACAATGGATAATTTAGCATAAACCTGGGTATTTTACGTGAAGTCATCATCCGCTACCGACCTACCCGTAACGTTTTAGTGCTGAGTCAGAATCTTCGTGCAAGCATGCATATTTCGGTTCTCCGTTTTCCATATTACTCCACGGAAATTTCACGATGGCATTCCCGTCCATCGTCTATAATCCTCTGTCGGCTGTAATAAGCTTTTGGTCAACATATTGTAAACTTAAGTGCCAAACAACATTAAATTTATAGGATAATACTGTAATTCTCTTTTTAACTGATGTACAGTAGCTTTTTTGTGTTTTGTTTCGTTTAGTGGCTCTTCCGTATGAACTATGAGTAGGGTGAATTATATTCGGCTTTGCTTGTTGCACTCATGGTACAAAGATACACTCCACACGAATTTTGAGGCAGTGAAATTTCAAGCAACTCGTATTGCTGGCAGTGAGGTATAAAAGAAGTGTAGAGAGCAACAGATGGAAGGTCTGTGACCGCAGTTTCATTTAAAATAGGGAATAAATTGTTTAACGTCATCCGTCTAGATACTGGCGTATTCATTTGAAAAGTTGGAAGCTTTAACGATGTAATTGAAATTCAAATGGCTCCATATGTGAAAGTCGACATTTGTTTAGATAACAGGCAGGTACACAGGTTTAGAGTGTGCACGATCTGTGTCCATGGTGGAAGCAGCAAGTCTTCTCCGTTTTCTTCCATACGTATACCTGGCTTGGGTTAGTTGTAATACACTTTCTCTTTCTGAGGTAAACTGCTTGTCTTTAAACGTAAATTGCATACTGCGATTTTGGATATTTGCTTCAAATATAGTCATTGAATTTCTGTATAATTCATCCTCTCCGCTATTCCTTCTGATGGCAACTAAACAAGTCGGACATAAAATAAAGAAATAAAGAAAAAGTCATATATTAGCCTCTCTCTGGTAGTCAGCTTTAAGACATCTGAACATAGATAACACCGACGACCATCGCAAACGTCTCACGTTTGCAACATTATGCAGAAAAATGGAAAAGATGGTTTTGTAAAAAAACTCATTTTAGTGATGAAGCGAACTTTTACTTGTGCGGGAAAGTTAACTAGCATAATGTGCGGATTTGGGGGACAGAAAATCCCAGTGCTTTTATGAACACCAGCGTGATTATCCTAAAGTGTGTGTGTTCGCTGCTGTTTCCAAGGCGAAAGTGTACGGCCCGTTCTTCTTCAATGAACAGCAGTAACAGGACTAACTTACCACGATATGGTGTCTGAGTGGTTGCGGCCTCAGCTGAAAGAGGTGGATGATTTCATATTCCAACAAAATGGTGCTCCACCTCATTTCCATCGGGAGGTTAAGAACATTTCTCAACGAACAATTGCCGCAGCGATGGATAGGACGCGCAGCCGACAGTGACCAAATGCTCATGGCTTAGCCACCTCGTTCACCAGATTTAACCCCAGGTGATTTTTTTTCTGTGGGGTTACGTCAAGGATCAAGTTTATCTTCCTCCTCTACCTGCGACTATCCCGCAACTGAGAGAAAGCATCAGGGCCGCCTATCTAAACATTTCTGATGACATGCTGCGTCGCGTGCGGGATGAAATGTGCAGGGTGACACAGGGCGCACATATCGAACAATTGTAATGGATGTAAAAAACTTGATGAGTTTCTTTACACATCAAAATAAGATTCAAATTCGTATATCAATTGTGCTAAGTGTAGGAATTTTTTGAAACTCCGACAATCATTTTGAATCACCTGTACATAGTTGTTTTTTGATTAAATGCAAGCTACATTAATCATGTCATAGAGAAATAAGTATATTTCAAGAACTTATACCTGAGGACCGAGCATGATAAGGGAGCGGTAATGCTGTTGTCACCATTCGTGAGGTCGCTATTCGAATACCCGTCCGCTTATTCACATTTGGGTTTTAGATTGGTTTTATTATTCACTCCAAGTGAAAGCCGTGATGATTCCATTAAAAGGCCATTGCAGAATCCTTTATTCTCTTTGCCCCCCACATGCTAAGCCGGTTGTTGCTAGGGCGCTAATGACCCCGTCGTCGATGCGCCGTTAAGCCCTAACAACAACACATCTTTGCCCCCAGTCCAATCCCCTCTAATGACTTCAATGTCGACGAGACGTAAGGCCGTAACTAAAAAAAATCTTGAAAATATGAACAAATCATGCAACAGCGTTCAAAGACTTCGTAAGTTTGCCTGTAAAAAGATATTTGACATCTGATGTGGAATACCATCTATCTTCTTTCTCTCGTCCTATTCTAGCAGTAACTATGTACTGCCGTGCCATTCACAAATATGAAGACGGAAAATCAGCTTGGCCATTTAGACTT
>JARYHS010004588.1:0-14672 GCA_031002005.1 Vandiemenella viatica
GACGCTCTTTCTTCAATATGTTGGCAGTAGTTGATCTATATGCCTTGATTTTGTTGAATATCTGCAGTTCTCTGTGAATATTTTCATTTTAACTAGCAGATCTTGAGCATTTTATCTCAGCCAACTCAGAAAGACATTTTATAAGTGTCCAACATTCTGACTTAACAATAACTGTGTTAGAAGTAGATGACAATGGTGATCATAAAGTAGCATTAGACTATTCCAGATTTTTTATAACGTATGCCTGTAATTCGGGACGGAATTCCTCGTGTGTAATTCTGCAAGAAGTATCAATTGTCATTCTACTCGAGGTCCCATTTCAACTTAACCAAAAATTAAATTCTTGCTGTAACAAGAACCATGTGTATTCACTATGAAAGTTAATGATACGAGATTGGCTGCCATGCAAAAACCCTTAGATTATCATCATCTCAGGCAGTGTGATTCGTTTCTCCATACAACACTGAATGCTGTGTATCACATACGACTGCTTCCTTACCTGCCATATGAATACAGTTTTCTTCCCAAGAATCTAATGTAATTAACATTAACAGGTAACAAAACGTTATTTTCTGCATATTAATTTATATCAATCCACCTACATTTCAAACGACTTTACATCATCAATACCGTATGATTTTGTTTCACCATTTTCTTATGTAGTATTCACAACAGGATACGTGTATCAAAAATTCAGACTAATAGCTCAATTCCTTACAGGGACCATAAAGATACGCTCCAACCACAATTTCAGGGTTTAATTTTAAAATGCACTGCCTTCTTAAGTGCCGCATTATCAGTTTAAGAACTCATATCTAATATAATCTTCATGCATTCACAGCCAGATTGTGTCAATGCAAGCTTTTACCAACACAATCCAGCAGCAACCTGTGAAGATTATATTTCAGGAAAGCATTAATTCCACATACTGTGTCATAACCTGGGCACTGGGACTCGAGAAGGAATCCTACTGTTTGTCTAACTGTTGGTACACACATTCCTTGGATGATGTTACTTAATATAGAACTTTTAGAGCTATAGAATATCAACATACTGCACAAACTTAACACAAAAATTACCATACCTTTAAGGGTTAAAGCCAATGAATGCATGGATATTGTGATATCCAACAATAATGCACAAGTTACTTAAACGATATTATTTTAGGAAAAATTGCTATAGACAGCAATCAAAAACAAAAGTAGTAAACAAATTTTACACTCGCACTCTAACAAAAAGATGCATCTTTAAACAGTAAACCATTGAAGAATGCCATATTTAAGTACACATATGAGACATCCAACTGTAACAGATTAGTTACGTGCTACTTACAATGAAATATAACAAAATGTTGTGGCATAATCATTAATATTCTAAGGAATTTACCAAAAGTAGCTGATAGAATATTAACGAAGTCAAAGTTGAAAAAGCAGCAAAATCCTTGTTTCAGAATAAGATGACTGTAAAATAAGAATGAGGTAAGTAGGACTTGTGCTATTCGCTTAAAATTTGTGACATATGTTCCTGTGGCCATACTTTTTGAGAAAAAGTGTACATGAAAGTGAAATGAAAGATAGCATAGACATGGTGCCTCAACAAAGTTACAAAATGATGCATTTCAAAACTAAACAAAAAGCCATCTGCAGCAGAGACAGTAAAATTGTTCTTGCCAAAGATATTATCAGCAACGAATCTAAAACTAATTCCTCGTATCTAATACTGTTGAAACAAAGGACGTGTTTTTTTTTTTTTTTTTTGCTATCGTCCATGCTGCATGACAAGTTAACCGCCGTGCCAGTATATTGCCGCCAAAAAAAAAAACCAGGCAACCTTAATTTATTAATTAAAAATTAATTCTTTGCTGTAACAATTTACTATTTCTTCAACCTGCTCCAGCTGGTCTGTTATCACGTAAACGTGACAGCATTTTACATTCATTACAATAGAGTGTAGATACTATGTTTGGCGTTGAATGGAAATGGCGGTCTCTACTGTTTCTGTTGTATTGTTTAGTAACTTTCATGTGGCACCATGTTTATTGTAAATTTCGCTTTCATGTGTGAGGAACGTGATGACAAATTTCAAACGAATAGTACAATTAATTACTTCTTACTTCGTTCTTATTTTACTACTGCCCAGATAAAGTGTGAGGAATTTAGTTTTGTAAATAATTTAAGCTGAGATTGAAAAGCAGTCTATACCAGGATGACAATTGACTTCTTGTTGATGCATAATTTGCTAAAAATTTGGATTATACTGAAAATTTCAATCACCTTGATTTTGAGCAGCATTCTTAGTGGTGCTTGTTAATTGGTTTGGATTTTATTCAAAAATTTAAATTCTATTGATTTTCAGTAGCACTTGTGGTTAGTGTATTTCCTGCATGTAATTTTTTATCAATGTTGCTGGTTATTGATATTGCAAAATATCATTAGAGGTTGCAAATGATTACAAAAGGTGACCTCTAATCCATTAGTTTGTAATATTACAGCAGTATTTTTGCACGAGATTTGTGAGGTATGTATGCATTTGACTCCTCTAACAGAAACATTGCAAAATAATATTGCTTAAGGAACGTTTGCCTTATTATATGTCCCATTAGGCTTCCTCCAGGTTGCTTGCCATTTAATGTTATGGCAGTTTTGTGTGAAGTTTGTATGTATATATTTAACAGCTGTAAGAGCAAGTTATGTTATATATCATCTAACCAACGTGTGTAACAATTTTCAGACCAAAACAACAATTCCTTTTCGAGTCCCAGTGATTACGTCACAACCTTCAAGACATTTGAGTGGTAATTTCAATAAAAGTTATAACCAGCGTTTGGTTTCATAATGAAATGCTAAAAACTTACCTACTAAATTCCTTATACAAATCTGCTACATCAGCTAAAAGTTTCGTATCTATGTCAAACATTATGGCATGGCTCTGTCCTTCAGCAATTCTATACAGGCCAAGGGAAAGAAAGAACAAAGCATCACTGTAATAACTACCAGGCAGAGAACTGAAATGTGGCTGCATTGCTGACACTATATCGGATATTTGCTCTGCAGAGTGTTCCGCATCATAGAAAGACACCTGGAACAAATTCCAGACATTTAAATGAACTTGTTTTAACTGACCCATGCACATGTTACTAATAACACACAAAGTTCGTTTTCAGTTACCACAATTTCTTTCCCGAAAGATTTCAGAATTCCAGTCAATATTTCTTCAGCTATATTTTTGCTTAAATGTCAGTAATTACATGCAAAGACACGTCAACAGACGAATGTTTAAATAACGAGTATAGAAACAAGTTAAATTTGTTTTTCATCCTTATATTGCTCGTAACTTTCGCAAAATGCACCAAACGTTAATGGGTTCATTCTTATCAAGTTTGATTATATCAGTTGTGTTTCTAACATGGTTCCTGGTCTCAGTCTGGGTTACATGTTTGTTGTCAAACACAGTAGTCAGCTGCGTCCAGTTGTCAAACCGCATAAGAATGTGGTTGCCTCCAGAATCCACGGTCAGTAACGAATACAATATCACTATGAATGATATTAGGGCTATAAGATGCAACAGAACTTTATGTAACATGCGCATCAAGGTCTAAAGCAAAACATGCCCACAAGCCAAATAACCGAGAACCATCAACTTCCCCTTTCCCATCACATATATTTCGTTTCTGGTGTAGTTGTAGGACTGTTGATAAGCTTTCGATCACCGGGTGCTCACGTCTACGGAGGAAGTGGGGACAGTAAGCATGTGGTAGTAGTTCATGTGCGCCGATGTTAGGGGCGCTGACATCAGTAATCGGCCTTCACGCAGTTAACATTTTAGCCGCTAGGTATCGCTAGGTCCGTTACTGGCGGAAAAAGTTTGAATTCTATTGTCTCTGTTGCATGCTTTGTTTTCAGAGAAAGGTCTGATTGTTTCTGCTGCATTATCTGCTCTTCTGTTTCTTTCTACGTGAATAATCTGCAAGTAAGTGTAATATGTCTCATTATTATATCGTGTATATTGTAAAATATTTTTATCGGTGTGTGTAAGTAATTCTTCATTTATATTCGTTTTTAGAATGCCTTCCTGTGTGGTTGCGGTTTGGATTCTCGGAGTAGACGTTGCAAAGAGGAGGGAATAACGCTTCACAAGTTTCCAGTTAAAAGGCCTGAAGTTTGTGAGATGTGGAAAAAATTATGGGGCTTGACTCAGGATGTTAGCAAAAAACACCTGTGTTTTCTACATTTTGAGGATAACTGTAGGTTGGGTCCTAGAAGCAAATATTTGATGCCCTATGCTCTCCCTACTAAAGGTAATAGAAGAGCACATGTATTTAATGCCTTTGTTGACTGAAATTCATTAACTTATAAGCTCGCACGATGCTGTTTGAATTAAGTTGGTATTGTAACATCGAAGAGTAAAAACGTAAATGTATTCATTTCAAATATTTATTTTTTGCCTTTGAAGCATAGATATTGTGTTTTCAAAGCCAAAAGAATAATTAGTAACCAAGCAACTATTTTTCAGGAGCTCCATTTGCGGGGTTGCTATTGGAAGTGGAACAACAGCCTCCATCGGTAGATGAATTTGCAGTTACAGGTAAATCCCTCATTTCAACCGTTGAAAACATTCTGTAGTTAAATAGAGAGACTATAGTTATGATAATCTGTTTTTTTTACTGTTCTATGAAACTTAATTTTTTATTTGCCAAATTTTTATGCCCACTAGTAATTTCAGTTTTAGAAAATGTGTAGGGAGCCTACTTCTAATTGTTGTAACAGTGGAGGATTATCTGATCAATTGTTTTTAATGTAGGTAATACAATTTGTTCTTAGGTGATCCTGATGATGATGTTGCTCCTGAGGAGGCTGTGGAAGAATCCCGAGATGAACCAATATTCTGGAAGAAGTTAGATCAGGTATGTAGCTGGTAAAAAAACACTAACCCACCAAACTTCATCTGTCAGTTTTATTTCAAAACTTACTTTGTTGTCATACTTGAAAGTAAATTACTTTTTCAACTACTTGAATGCTGCTTTGACAGTGTAGTGCTCATGCTTTACAAAACTGCAATTTCTTTTGACTTCGGTGTCAGTTTATGCTATGGGTATTTTGGACTTGTGATGTATATATACACCAATTATTTGTGAAATGAATATGGTCTAGTGACATTTTTCCTACCAAATTACTTTTGCATGTGTATCTTATATGTGTGAATTTTCAAGAACTACTTAATTTTGCTCATTATCAAGTTAAGCTCAAGCCCTTTTGTGTTTCTGAGAAACTGTTGGTCCCAGTCATAAATAATTTTAATTATCTGCAAGAAATGATTCTTACACTATATTCTATGAAAAATTAAGTGCCAACTTGTTATGGTCACTTCTTCCTTTCCACTTACTAATAAATTGTTCCACAAATAACAATCCAAACCCAATCACCAATGGATGCCAGTTATTTTTTGTATGATTTATCTAGAAAGAATTATAGTTCTAAAATAATTTATTAAATAGATATGCAGTTTCTGGTATGAGTGTGACTGCACATATTGAAGGTTGTCTTCCAGATGTGGTTACCTCACCACCACAGATGAAAGTAGGATGTCGTCGAACATGAACTCGTTTTACAAATTTGCAGTAAATCATGTTTTTGGTTATGAATGGTTCACATGGTGGTCGTGTTCACCTTGCCCCATGGATCACCTTTAGCATAACCAAAGGTTTTTTTATCAGAATATATTATAGAGTTTTCGTGTGTTAGTCCTGGACCTCCTGCCTTCATCTGTGGTAAATGACTTATTTTCTCTAGTCTTCCTCATTTTCATTGTATGACAGAAGTTTCATTGTTATTATTGCAGAAGTATTTTTTTTTTTTTTTCTGTCTTCAGACTCTGATCTTCTGTGATTGGTGTCATTTCCGCTACACCTCATCGCTTTTGTCTTACTTTGATTTACAGTTCAAAATCTTCCTTCAGTATTTTGTTCATGCCATTCAGTAACTTCTCAGTATCATCAGCCTGCTCTGCTAGCAAAACAATGTCATCAACAAATCGTAGCATACTAATTTTTTCTCCTTGAACACTTACACCACATAAAAACTTTTCTCTTACTTCCTTTATTGCTTCCTCCACATATAAGTTGACATAGTAATGGGGATAGACTACACCTTGTATCACATCCTTTTTAACTGATGCACGTGTCTCATTATTCTCTACTTTTACTTCATGTGATACAACTGTGCCAGAGTATCCTCTATAAAAATTTAATATTTGTTATGTGTAGTGGTTATACACCATTACCCCTTTGGTTTATCTGTAACTGTACATTTTATAACTTTCTCTTATTATTTATTAATTATTTAACACATCTGACAAGTGATTCATTTCAGTTACAGTTCTGATGCAATGAGGATTTTTTTCTTTTTTCTGTAGGTTCTCCGGAAGTTCATGACGCGAGGATGGAAGCTGCAGAGGGGAGTCAGCTGCTGGAGTCGACCGAGGTGGTATGGCGAGGAGGAGGTCAAGTAGTGGGGGTGGGAGGTCAGGCAGTTGGGGCTGGAGGTCAGGTAGGGGGGGGTAGGTCAGTTAGGGGGGGAGGAAGTAAAAGCCACATGTGGAGAACTTCAGCCATTTCCATTGCCTTACCCTTCAACGCCTACATCCAGCCGGAAATCATCTCTGCAATATAGGGGGCGGGGTAGAGTCTTAGGCTTAATTCACGCCCACAATGTTGCAGAGTTGTCACCACGGAAGAAGACCTTGTATAGGACAATTTGCTGTCAGAACAAGCTGGTTCTGAAGCTGAAGCAGAAGGTATCAAATTTTCGTGCCAAACTCAGCCAGAGATGTAAAGACTCTGTGTTGTCTTTGGTTTCGAAGGTGGATAATTGTCTTTCACCTTTAGCGTCAGTTCTGTTTAGATCACAAATTGCCAATGCATCACTTCCTCCAAAGTGCCGCAGGTGGACAGTTGAAGATAAGGCACTGGCAATGGCTATCTACAAGCGTAGCCCGTCATGTTACCGCCTCCTGAGTCAGTTTTTGGCTCTCCCTTCTCGTGTTACCATTTCCCGTTCCTTACAGTCTATTCCTTTCAACACTGGTATAAGTGAAGGGATATTTGCGCATCTGGCAGAAAATGTTCAAACCATGAGTTTACACGAAAAAATTTGTTCGTTGATTTTCGATGAAATCTCTCTGTGTGAGGGATTTCAGTACGATGTATCGGCAGATAAAATTGTGGGGTTTGTCGACTTGGGCCACCTGGGGCGGACTAGACAGCCTGCTAACCGTGCCTTGGTGTTCATGGTCCGTGGCATTATAAAAAATGGAAGCAACCAGTTGCCTACTACTTTTGTAATGCCAGAACCCCAGCATGTAAAGTTAAGGTTTTAATAAAGACTGTAATTTGACAATTACAGTCCATTGGGTTGAAGGTTGTGGCAGTTGTGCACGATATGTCTGCAACTAATGTAAGAGCTGTAAATGACTTGATTGACGAGACACGGAGTGAGCGGCGCGGGGTATTTTTCGAGGTGGGTGGGGAACAGATTGTTAATATCTGTGACCCACCCCATCTCCTAAAATGTCTCAAGAACAACTTCCGGAGATATAAGGTTCACTTTGATGGCAGGGTGGCAGACTGGTCTCATATCGAAGATCTGTTTGTAATAGATAGTGAGAAAAGCGAACGGTTTGCTCCTAAAGTCACTGAGAAACATATCTATCCGGAGGGGTTCTTCAGTATGAAGGTATGTCTTGCAGCTCAAGTGTTGAGCCGTACAGTTGGGCTTTCTCTTCTTGCCTATGCTGTTCAAGAGAGATGGATATGACAGGCTTCTGGATGGTCGGGGGCGTCGTATGTATCTTCCTTTTGAGGCAAGAGAGACTGCAGATTTTGTTTTTGCCTGTGACAGGTTATTTGACAGCTTCAATGGCAGTTTTGGTGCTTCAAGTATGAAGCCTCTACTACGTGCTTTGAGTGCCAAGAGTGCCCATTGGCAGTTCTGGGGGACATGATAGGAAAGATAGCCAAGTGGGAATTTCGTCATGATAATGGCCAAGTGGTGCAAAATAGCTTTCAGCGCGGCTGGGTGGACAATATTCGGGCTATGCGGATGCTGTGGAAGAAATTATCTAGTATGGGTATTAAGAGCCTGTGGTTACGCAATCTCAATCAAGACCCCATTGAAAATCTCTTCTGCGTCATCCGTCAGCATGGTTATCATAACACAAATCCCACTTGTTATCAATTTGTATCATCCCTCAAAACCAGTGTAGTCAATAACCTTGTCAACAGGAGCATTAGGGAAATGGGCAATTGTGAGGCTGATGATTCGATGCTTATATCGAACCTCACCAGTTTCATGCAGCCTACAGCAAAGGCTCAAACAACTGATGTGTTAGCAGAGCGTGAATCATTGGAAGAGGATGAAGTTTCATTACCTTCAAATGATTTGATCTCTGATGTGGCTGCTGCATCTCTGCCACAACCATCCCACTGGGCTGTACATTCACGCCTGATGCGTAAATGCATTGCTTATATCAGCGGGTATGTTGTCTATATTGTGCTTTCCAAAGTATCATGTCCTTCATGCAAAGCCACCATCTTTGCCGACACTGTTCTCCCCGAACATTGCTTTATAGTTCAGAAAGAATGCTGTCCTGATAAGCAGTGTCTTACCTACCCAACAATTGCTGCAACAGATGTGGTAGAAGGAGTGCTGCAGCAGTTGGAGAAAGTGCTGAGACACTGCTCTTACCAGAACTTTCTTCTTAAACGCTTGATGAAGCATGTTTCGGGGAAGATTTCCTTGAGTGGTATTGGTTGTAAGGAACATTCTGAGTCTTTGCGTGCAGATCTATTGAAGTTTCTGTGTAAGTGGAGTATCTTCAAGTTCTGCAAGCAAAGTCGTAAGAGAGGTTCCTCACAAACACGCACTCCCCAAGGAGCTTCCAAGAAACTGCGCAAGGGAGTCTGCACATGAGGTAATCACATTTGCATTTAATTCATGAGAGATATGTGTACAAATACAGTATAGGTTTTCATGTATACTAACTGGGAGAAGATTTCCATAATTAATGCATTAAGTGTAGAAATTCTGGCATAAATATGATTTTATTATAAATTCAGCTGAGCACATTGTCCACATAGATTTAAAAGTCCCAAATCTGCTGGATTGGGTACTGGGGTGACATGTAACAGTAGAAGGGGAGAGCTGGTGTAGAAAGGCTTCACAAGACTATTGTTAGAGTATTGTGCTGTTAGATGGGACTTATACCATGAGTACCAAACATTTAATTAGGTTGGCTGCTAGATTTAAAATTTGAGCTATACGATACATCAGCTGGATGGGGCACCATTACAAAGGGAAGATGGAGACTGGTTAGAGTTTTTTATATTAATTGCTTGTTTATGAAACGTTTTGATAGATGCATATTATATCAATATTGATCACATGGTGGGGATTGGGTACAAGTACTAAAAAAAAAACATTGTCCCGCAGACTACAGTGCACATCACTGATCCAAGTGTTAATGTTCGGCCTGGCATTCAGCAAGATGTGGGTTCGAATCTCCTCCAGCCAACCACAATTCGGTTTTCAATGATTTCCAGAAATCACTCCAGGCGAATGCTGCGATTTTTCATTCAAAAGGCCATCGCAGTATACATCCCTATTCCTTGCTTCCCTGCCTTTTCCTTTGTAATGGGTTCAAAACTGGTGAGGCAAAAAAACATAGGGTAAAATCTAATAATATAAAATTTATGTAGTAGCATCAGTAGCAGCTTAGTACTCATTTCCAGGTACGCTGGTGGGGGTTTCTTTATCAACCCTTGGGTAACATTTTTTAACTTTATTCCTGTGCTTTTCTTTCTGCTTTCAAGGGGTTCTTTTATTTCCATTTCAAATGGATGTATACTAATGGGCAAACAGCTGGTTGCGTGTAATAGTTCACTTCCTTGTGACCTTTAGTTTTACTAACTTTCATGCATGTGCAGAAGGCGAGCAGTAGTAAAAGATTGGTCGCCATGCTTGAGGAGGCGAGGTTGGGGCTTCTTCAATACTAAACATATTTTACATTTTATCTTCAGTATTGGACTAAAAATTTATTTTGTATAAATTTAGCTGTTACGTTCTATTTAAAATGCATAGACTCTACGTATAATTAATTTGGGAATATTTCATACATAAAGCATGTGTAGGTAAACTGACATTGGTGGATGCCCTCAGTCACAAATGAATTGTTTGTGATGGTGGAATTTTGGGGGGAAAATAAATTTTCTAAGAAAGTTTCTTACTCCTTTCCATTATTCCATGAAGTAATTTTGAAGCAACACACATTTAATAGGAAGAAGTGATTATTAAGTGGGACAGTAGATTTGTATATGAAATTTGAGTTACGTCATATAGCAGATGGGTGGGAAGTCATTACAAAGGGAAGGTTGGTGGAAGTTAACTGAATTTCTTGTAATACATATTTTGACAAATATATGTTGCATACATACTTATCACAGGGTTGGGTGAGTTTGGTATATATACATACATACATACATACATATACATACACAAACTGTCTCAGAAACAGCAGAGCAGTTGCTTGCAGGTTGTTTGCTGAGTATGCTATCAAATAAATAACCTAATTTCAATCAGGCCCTCCAGATTTTGGTTTTCCATGGTTTCTCGAAATCACTCCAGGCGAATGCTGGGATGTTTCATTAAAAAGCCATTGCAGTATACTTCGTTGTTCATTACCTTCCTGCTTTTTCCTTTTTAATTGGTTCAAACCTAGTGAGCGAAAAAGCCATGGGAAGGGGATGTAGCATCAATAGCACCTTAGTCTTCATTTTCAATCCTACTGTGGGAGGGTTTCTTTATCAACCCATGGGTAACATTGTTTAACTTTATACTCTGTGCATTTATTTCTACTTTCCAGGAGTTTATTAGTTTTCACTTCAAATAGATCTATATAACGGGCAAATGTCTTGTTGCATGTAATAGTTCACTTCCTAGTGACCTTTAGTTTTATTAACTTTTATGCATGTGCAGAGGCGAGCAGTAGTAAAAGGATGGTCGCCATGCTTGAAGAGGCGAGGTTGGGGCCTCTTCAATACTAAAATATTTTGTTTTCTCTTTAGAATTGGAAAAAGGGTTTTTGGAATGTACTTCATGGTTGTTACAAACTGTATTCAAAATTTATGGATGTATTATGCATAAATTTTGTATATTTCATAAATGTTATGAACTGTACTTAAAATGTAATTGTGTGTGTGTGATGAATTACCTCAATATTTAATATATACAATTTTGGTGTATCTAAATGTGTGGGTGTGTTACGCATAAGCACAACATGTAATTCATAAATTTTGTATATTTCATAAATGTTATAAACTGTACTTATGTTTGGTGTATCTAAATGTGTGGGTGTGTTACGCATAAGCACAACATGTAATTCATAAATTTTGTATATTTCATAAATGTTATAAACTGTACTTAACATGTAATGTGTGTGTGATGAATTGGCTCAAAATTTAATGTTCAATTTTGATGTATCTATTTCTGTAATTGTACTGTTTACTTTCTTTTTCAACGGTACTAATAAATACTTGAAGTGGAGAAACATATTTTATTTCATTTTCAACTTATTCTTTTTCCTATTCCTCAATTCTGCTATTAAAATTTTTAAAAAAATGAATGCATTTAAATGGGAACAAAATATAAATAGTAGAAATAATATATAAAAATTAAAACAAATAATGAAGGTATAAAGAAAATACTAATTGGGGGGGTGGGGCTAAATCGTTGAAGCATAAGCATTTCGAAATGCGCGCGCTCTGGTGACGTCATAGAATGTTTCATGTGCGCCGATGTTAGGGGCGCTGGCGTCGGCAGCAGACGATACTTCGCCACGGATTTATACGTGCGTGAACAGTCTCTATATTATATTGTCTCTGATCAGACCCTACTGCAAGGGACTTTCTAACAATGTGCTGATGGAAAACTAAAAAGAGGAGATTGTGACAATGAATTTACAATCCTAGGTATTTGCTACTGGAAATGGAAGGATAAAAAGGTCATATATTTAGTATCAAATTTTCATGGCAGAAGTGAAACTCCACTACACTGGTTGGGGTCAATGGCAACTTCAACAGATGCGCCCTCTCTTGGGTTGGAGTGGTGACCTGGTGGATGTTGGACCAGAGGGCCTCTCTGGCCGGTCATCGGGGGCCACCTCCGGCAGTAGGTCCCATAGCATTTTTCCATTCCTGCCACCCTGTTGTTACACCACTAGTTATATGCAAAGAAAAAGATGGATTGAAGTCGGCAATTTCATGCTCAGGAGTCGTCAAGGACACCTTCATGTGTGGGGTTGACTACTGCCGATCAGCTGATGACTTTGTGCAATGCTGACAGAAGATTACCGAAATCATGGTAAAGATTGTTTTTGGGAATTCTGGATGTTGTATTTGTCAATTCCTATAACATAAATGGTCCGATATTTGAAAAAAGTCTGTAAAAATTTTAGAAGATCCTTTGCACAAGGTATGATGACTATGAAGGATATCGGTAAGAAGAAAAGTCATCTATATATATTTCACCAAGCCCTCATCCATTCAAACAACACAAGTCATACTATTCCACAATGAGAGATGTAAGATTGGGAAACAGAGGTATACACTGTCCCTAAATTGTAAAAATCATATGAAGATGTGAAGTATGTAGAATGAAGAAAATACAGTCAAAACATCATTCCAAATGCTGCACCTACAATGTCTTTTGTGTCTGAATGAGCAAAAAGAATATTATTTTTTTTTTTTTTTTTTTTTTTTTAATATCATGAGGCAAACATTTCATACCAATATGAACATAATTGATTTCAATTGCTATTTCTGTATGTCATGTGATACACAAAGTCCCTGACGGTACTTATAAGTACCGGCTTGATAATTAGCACTTAAAGTTCAAAAAAAAAAAATTGAAAAAAATTATGTGTGTTTAATTTCAAGTACCTTTATACAAATTATATAATTGAAATTATAAATTTCCCTTTTTTTCCAATAGCCGGTAGGAAAGGGTTAATATATTAAATATATATTATTCTAGTAAAATGGTTCGAAATATGGGGATTAGATCAAAAAACACAAGAACTAATAAAACAAACACTAATTGGCACTAAATCTAAAATAAAATTCATGGGTGAAATTTCAGAACCCTTTGACATTTAAACAGGTGTGAGACAAGGTGACAGGCTCTCTCTTCTTCTGTTCAACGTCTTTCTAGACAAGGTTATGGAAGAATGGGAGAATTGGAAACCAATTCCATTTGGCTTTCCCAAAAACAACCTCTATATACCATACCTCGCGTTTGCCAACAATTTGGCGATACTAGCAGAAGATGAAGAGATTGCAATCAAACAGCTTGAGACACTCAAAGAATGTGCAGAAAAAGTAGGGTTACAAATCTCATTCGAGAAAACTGAATTCATATGTTCAAACACAGAAATAGCAATTTTGAGAACAAAATAGGGTAAAATCAATGGAGTTCCATACTTTAAATATCTCGGAGAATTCATCAAACCGACAAGCCTTGAGAAAATCTCGCAGCAAAATCGCCTCCAAAAAGTAAAAAAAGCGTTAGGATTAGTGCAAAATCTATACAACAAAAAATCCATGTCAAGACGAACAAAAATTCGGCACTACAACACAGTCATAAAGCAACAGTCCTCTATGTAAGTGAACGTTAACACTTAACAGAAAACGTGACCTTGAAGAAATAAAAAAAGTAGAGAGAAAAATCATTAGAAAAATTCTAGGAGTAAGACTCACTAAAGATGGTTACAGACTACAATCAATCAAAACAATTTTTTTTTTTCAAATATCGAAATTGACATCAAGAAAAGGCGAATGAAATTCTTTGGTCATCTGAAGAGGCTACCAGAAAATCGATTGACAAAAAAGTTGGGTCTACTGGAGATCGCGATTCCGTAACAACAACATATAGTAATATCGTTGGAATACTAATGTAGTCAGTCACAAGACATATTATTATCAAGCAGTAATTCCGTTGTAATACAGCTTGGACCATTATTTTCGAGCACAAATTAGGTTGTAATACAGCCTGGACCAGTATGAAACCGTTAAATGTACTTAGGGATGAATTTATAGTGGAGTCTTGCATCTGACCACTGCAGTACTATGATGACAACTCCTTGATGGAATCGCGATCTCCAGTAATCCCAAAAAGTTAATAGATTATGTAACTTTACTTAAAAATCTAACACCTTGGCTGAATGAAATTCGGAAGGATCTTAAAATTGCGTACACAGGAGCAACATAAATCTTAGACAGACACACCTTCAGACACAAAGTAGACAAATGGGAAGTTACAACTGAGCAACCAAAACAAAAACAATACCGACCAAGGTGGTCCGAAGAACGCAAACAAGCTTTATCGGAAAGAATGAAAGCCTACTGGAACAACAAGAAGAAAACATGATTGGGTCATTTGCTTAACGTCTTCCATTTATTGGGAGAATTCGCCAATAATAATTAATAATAATAATAATATGGGCAGTTCCCTTCATGTTATTAATGTTCGACTTATTAATCAACACATTACAATTTACCAGATAAAATTACTGGTAACATTATCAAACTGCACACAACCCCATTACTCCAAAAAAGTCAGAAGCCC
>JARYHS010004590.1:0-38234 GCA_031002005.1 Vandiemenella viatica
CAAATTTTGTAATGTTGTTTTGATTAAAAGTTTAATAAATGTATCATTGGGTAACTTTGTGAAAATGTTTTTTTTTTTCTCTCTCTCTCTTGCATTTCTAGGCAAAAACGCATCTGGCACAAAGTTACCCCGCCCTATGGGGTAACTTTGTGACAATTTTTAACCTAAATTTCTCAATTTATATTAAAGATTTAGATTTGCGCAATATTTTGTTGGGGAAAGATACATCAGTGTCTTGTAATACCCAGTTTTGGGAAACTTTTGAAACGCTAAAATTAGTCACAAAGTAACCCCCTCTTATGGTATTGTAAAAAAGTTGGCATTCACTGGTCATGATTAAAATGCTGTGTTTGCTCTTTTGTTGTTGTTATATATATTTCATATTCTCCTTGCATCGACAGTGAAATTCCGAGCCAAACAGACCATTAAATCCCGCTTGTCAGCTGTTTCGTCCTGCTGCCGCGCAGTGCATTGAGGTCTGTTTGCGTGCTGTACCTTCCCATATCACTCATTTTGATCAGTTATTCCTAACTTCCTATGCATTAATATAACTTTTAACTATTATTTCATTTCAATTATTCTTCATACGAATTTATCTGAGATATTTTCATCCGCTGACAGATTAATAATAATAATAAACTCTCATCGATTTGGATGATGCGAGGTCAACCGTGCACATTTGTTTCTTGAATAAAGAGGAGACACATTTTAGTGCATAAAGCCAAACTATTCAATCGGTTGCTGCTGATTTCAGAAGTATACTTTAAAATGTGTTTAATTTGTCTGTTAGTAATACCGTGAACTTTATCCTGTCTGAGGAACGGGCTCCTTAACTTGTTCCCAGTTTGCAGTAACTATTGCCTGATACTACTCTGTTTTTCAAAGCTAAAGGCAGAATGAGCTGGTCGATGGAGAGCTTAAACGTCTGCTCTGTGAAAGAGAGCGGCTATTTAATGTTGTTATGTTTTTGGGCTTTAGGGCGCGTCAACATCGAGGTTATTAGCGGATATTTTAATATTGAACTAAATAAACACAAACTTACACCTAAGTTGATTGCATGAGGTTTAGAACAGAATGACTTGAGTAGCGAATGTCTGCTTCCACAATCCGAAATTGAAATGCCGCGATGGAATAAGAACAGATTCAGTTAAGTAATTGTTTGATTTGAAAACGAAAATTGGAAAAAAACTTACACAAAGTATGACTAGTTTTTGTAATGACTCTTTGCATTAAGCTGCAATACAAAACTAACTCTCTGTCCAAACAATACCTGTTCATAAGATACTCGAAAATCTATATCTACCGACTGAGGCAGAAATAATCTGAATCGTGGTGATATGGCAGTAATATGTTTGGAGAAAATCTTCATCACGTAGCATAGTATTAATGTGGACACTGCACAAACTAAACAACAGCCGAAATTCGTCATTGCAGACTTATGGTTTGGTTGCGGCTTCTGGCTTTATGCTTTGCTCCTCAATGTCATTAAAGGTGGAAAAGACCCAAAGGCAAGGAACAGGGAGGAAACTGGTCATGGCCTTTAGAAAGAACTATTCCGGCATTAAACTGGTGTGAATTCTGGAAACCACGTAAAACTTTAATCTATCTGACCGGATGGGGATTCGGACCCACGTCCTCCCGATGCGAGACCACACACTACTTCCAGTAGTTCGATTATCGTAGCAAATATTTGTATTTTAATTGTTAACATTGTAACGATAAGCTGCAAAAAGCATTCGAACTGCTCAAGGATAATACTTTTTTACTATCAAAAATGATTTTAAAACATATTAAATTACTCACCATATTTTTCGGTGTATGACATTGCAAAATATGTGTACCTTGGTTCGAAGTTAAATCAAATAAAACCATGATTTACATATGGCTACCCGCAACTTTAGTGAAATATTTATGTGTGTATAGAAAAGTTTAATAAAATTTTCTGTGTGAAAACAGTATCTGTTCTAAACGTAATCCTTTTCATCAAAAATATACGTGAAACTTTTGAAGAAAAATAAATTAGTGTTGCGGTAACTTCTTATGCAAATAAATTTTTATTGCAACAAAAGTTATACAGTAGCAAAGAAGAATTCATATAGGAAAGAACTGAAAAGGAATAACAATTGTGTTGGCGAGCATCAAACACAGGATATTTCGCATCTGAAATCACCGCTTTACTGAACTCAGCTGTAGCAGCCCTCCATTCCGCTCGCAGAAAAAAATTCTATTCCTTTAGATTCAGAATCTAAAAACCTGCAATATTAAGCATCTGAATTAAAAAACTATAACGAACGGCCGTAGGATGACATTTTACATGGTTATCTGTAATTGTTTTTTTTTATTTTTTTATTTGTAATGGATGTGCTTGAAACATAACTGATCAACCACTTTGCTACGAACGTGAACACAATTTATCTGCAGTGTTGTAGTCGATGTTCTCAGCTGTTTGTATCAACGTTGAAGTTGGCAATCCTGTTAACTGAATTCTAGCGACATTAATGGCTGGGGCTGGAAACCATGGAGGAAGGAATATATGGAGACGAGATAACGCTAAATCCGTGAAATCTCGTGAAAAAAATGCACTTGCGCGGCGGACATCGTAGGAGTACCAAAACATTGGGCTGTTTGAACTGAGTTAGCTGCTGAGAATATTTCAGTTTCTAATATTCTAAAGTTTTCTATAATGCCAAGTTGTGCTGCATATGGTTGCACAAACAGACGAGATAGGAAAAAACCTGGAATAGCGTTTCATAAGTAAGTCACATTGTAATTATCGTTCTTGAAGTATCTGACAGGCAACTGCAACATTAGTGCAATTCGCTATAAATTTATTCATTGCTCTCAATAGGATCATATCATTCTCAAAGTTTTGTTGGTGTAGTGTAAACAATTAGCATATGTTACTATTTTGCACCTGAAAAGCTAGTGTTGAAAATTTATTTTAAGCGGGGCATGTTTACATCGTGACACAGTGAATATGGTATTCTGCTTGCATTACTAACATTTAAGTTTACACTGAAAGTGCACGATGAAATTAATTGTGATAATTTGTGCTGTGCGAACTACTAAAAGTGATGAAATAAACTTTGTTGTCCGAAAAGTATTTCGCGATACATTTCATGTGTCTAGATGTGTCTACATAGTTTGGTTTTGTAGCGGCAATATTAATGGAAATGTTGGCAGGTTGAAATGCGGTGTATACCAGAAAAGAACAAACAATTTATTTATTATTAGCTGTTAGCTCCGATTTATGAATGCACTGATTTTTCTAGCAAAATTATATAGGCCACTAACAGTACAGTATCTTCTAAGTATGCTCAGAAACTATGAGGTTTTATGAAGTATTAATTTTTTTATATAAAGTTCTAAACATTTACTTATACCATTTTTAAAATTTCAGGTATACCTTGTTTCTGTTTGTAAATAGATATTTTGAAATCTTTCGTGTCAATTACTGAAATAGAATGTGAAAATATAACCTATTTGAACATCAACTAAAATTTAAGGACTGTAGAAATAAACAGTTTGTTATTCAGATTAAAAAGAATTACCTGCTCATTAAGTTACGTCCGAATTCATCATCAAATATGGATATGGCGATGGTTTTCTTCTGGTCCAGGCAGAATTTCAACCTAAACACTTCAATTTGAAGGTACAATATATCGAGAACTAAGCGAGATATCAACAAAAAAAAATATTATTTACTTTCAGTTTCTCTCATCGAGTTACATGAGAATTCGTCATCAAATTGTGGCGCCACGGTTATCGTTGAATCCCCACATAAAGTAACAACCTCACTTTAGAGACAGTATATCTCGCGAACTAAGCGAGATATCGAAAAATTTTATTGTTTATTTTCGATTTGTATCGTCGTGTTACATAAGAATCTATCACCAAATTTGACTTTGGGGACACGTTTCTTCTGAATTTCAACCAGAAACTCCACTCTTTTGAGACAGTATATCTCGAGAACTAAGCGATATATCAATATATATATATATATATATATATATATATTCTTCATTGCGGTGCCACGGTTATCTTATGATTCCCTTGAGGTTTTTGTGCCTAATTGGAACTAATTGGACAGTGCAGCGAAATATTCGCATTAATACTTTTAGTTTGGTTTACTTTATATTTTCTTGTTTTAAACTCGCCACCGAGCGTAGCGGGTGAGTGGTATCGCTGTGGCCTCGTATTCGGGAGCACGCGGGTTCGAATCCTCATCCAACTCACCAGACTTGTTTTCCACAGATTCACAAATCTCTTCAGGTAAATGTCGGGATGATACCTTCAAAAAGATTATGGCCGAATTCCTTCCCATTCCTTTCCCCCAACTGCTTTTCCACCCGCGTATGTCCCAGGAGAAAAAAATGAAGTAAAAAAACGTATAAACGAGTTATTTGACAACGTGGCAGAGATTGCGAACAGCTCAGACTGTTAGAACTACGATGGCAGAATGTCATCAGCTTGTCGGTTTCGACATTAAGAAAGGTTCGTGGTGCAATTTGTTTTTAGATTATTAGAGTCATATTCTCTTTATGTTATTCTTGTTGTGTGTTATTTTTAAAAATAACCAGAGGAAGAAACTATTTCTTTCAATGCATAGAATATATTTTCGCATATGTCACAGTTTGTATTTAGCCAAAAAATGATTTAATATGTATAATTCAACGGTGGTTGGAAACGAAATACGTTTTCCTTTCAATTCGATCAGTGATGTCTGATTATGCACCTGTAAAACAGAGTGAGAAAATAATTTATTTATTAAATTGCGGATTTGACACCGGTTCTATCCTTAAGCGAGCTCTGTGGGATTAAACGAGATTTCAAAGATAATTATCGCTTGCCCATTGAAGCCACATTAGGTTTCACTCTACCACATAATTTTCAAAACTTTATTTTGAATTAGAGCAGAGGTAATATGCTTGCCTGAATAATTCCTTTTTATAATCCAGTAGTACAATTATCTTAAATAGTTTATTGTTTCATTGTTCATCATCTCAAGTTTCTAATTGCCTTACACACAATTACAATAAACTATGGTTTTTCGCAATTTTCTTGAAACCTAGTCCAAACATTTATATTTCTAAAATTAATATGTGGACTGCAAAGCACTGGCTATGTTATTTTTTATTTTAATACATGGCATTTGATTTGGGACTATTTAGCCAGAGACTGTTTTTCTTTGCCTTTATATGTGTTTGTTAATATTTGACACATAACATTGCCGGATAGAAGTATCACTGGATCATTTCTACACGCCCTGATACATCCGACACAGCTGTATTGTGAAGATAACATTGTCTATATGTAATCTAAAGATAATTATTGTAAGACATTAAAATTCTTTTATCTCTTTATATTTACAGTATCGATATCTTAACCACAGAGTTACTTGGGGTAGATTTCACGTGTAGTAAAAAATAAAAAATCAGGGTGTTGGTTGGTTACCGCAACGGAAGAATGACTGATGAAATTGAGGCTCCTGGGAGAAATTAAATACATACTCAGATATCAGGGTGAGAATAGACTGGTCATTATTGGTGGGGATTTAAATTTACCAGTTGTAAACTGAATAAGAAATAAGATTAATAATACAAGGGAACAGAGATTTACAAAAACACTAATAAGGGAAGGATAATTTACACAAGTGGTAGAGCAGAACACTAGGGGACAAAATGTTGTGGATATATTCCTAATAAAGCCCGATGATAACCATGTGGGGTAACTGAAGGAATAAGTGATCATGAAGCAGTTCTGATGGATATTATGGATATTAGAGGATTCAGTAAACCAGAAGCCAAAATTGAAGGGGGGATTAGGTACAATTATTAAAAGGCACAAATTTCGAATTTGAAGAGATATTTAAGAGAATGTTTCAGAAAATAGAAGGGAGGCACAAGTACATTAGAGTCTAAGGTGGGAACATTTCAAGGAGATAATATGAAAGGGGAAGAAATTTTTTTCCAAAACAGAAAATAAAGAGAAGTAGAGAAACTGTATACTGTAATAGGGATGTGAGGAGGTTAAAGAGGTTGGTAAGAAAAGAACATAATAGAGTTAAAAGACAGCAGGGTAGCAGGGAATATTTAAAACAACTAAAAAGGGACTAAGAAGGTGGCTAAAGATGGGTTTATGAAAACCATTGTCAGTACAGGTGGACCATTGCCTGATGCATCTAGCAATTTCTATGGCTATTTCAGGAAACTGAGGGGAAGGGAGGTTGTAGAAACGCTTACAGGATAAGGATGAAGAAGAAGTTACTGAGGATTTGAGAAAGGCAGAGATTTTAAGTAAATGGTTTAGTGAGAGCGTTAGGTACAATGAATCAGAAATGGGATGGTCTAATTCGTAGAACGAGCTTAAAAATACCATTAGAAATGAATATACTAAACAAATTTGAAATTCATACTGAAGAAATCATGAAGGATATAAGAAAACTGAAAAAACATAAAGGGGCTGGTGTGGATAATATTACTAAAGGTATCTTAAAGATAGCTGGATGTGACTTTGTATTTTTTCTTGAAATATTATTTAAATTGAGTCTGGATACTTGCTGCTTACCACAGGACTGGAAACTTGCTATAGTAGTACCGGTACATAAAGGAGGAGTGAGAATTACAGTCGAAAATTACAGGACAATCAGTTTGACATCAGTGGTAGGTAAATTAATGGAAAGATTGATATTCAACCACATCAGAAATGTATGTGAGCAACGTAAGTGGTTTTCAAGTAGGCATCATGGGTTCAGGCAAGGATATTCATGCGAATCTCAGCAGGCCCGCCGCTAGCTGTTTGAGCGCCCGCGTGCAATACCGATTATGCCGCCCCTTATCTAAAGTACTACAGCCTGTGGTGGATCTCGCAAATTTCCGAACCCGGTCAAAAACCTGTGAGATTGCCGCCCCTTTGAGAATTTTTTGCCGCCCCCATTGTTGCCATCCCGAGTGTCGCCGGCCGCCCGAAGCAGTGTTGAGCTAAAAAAAAAAGAAAAAAAAGGTCGCCCGCTATATGATACACTGCAAATTTCGTCGCGGCGACAATGGAGTGGCAACTATCGCGGGACGGCGACTGTCGATCACTCGTTTTGCCGCCCCCCTCGATGTGCCGCCCGCGTGCGGTGCACGCCCGCTTACGGGGGCCCTGAATCTTAGTTGATGGGATATATGCAAGATATTTCAGATGAAATGGACAAGGGAGGCCAAATTGATAGTGTAGCACTAGATCTTTCAAAGGCATTTGACAGAGTGAGCCATAACATGGTAGTAAATAATGTAAAAACTATTGGAGTGGATGAGAAAGTGATTTGCTGGATAGAAGAATTTTTAAAGGTAGAAAACAGAAAGTTAAGGTAGGAATTGCGGTATCAAAAGAAGTGGAAGTAAAAATGGGAGTGCCGCAGGGTAGCGTATTGGTATCATTGCTGTTCATTATTTTAATGAATAATTGTGTTGATTTGTTACTATCTAAAATTAGATAATTTGCAGATGACAAAATGATATATATAAAAGGATCAAAACTATTGATGACTGTAAGCAGTTGCAGGGTGATCTGGACAGGATATCTAGTTGGGTTGGTAAACATGGGATGAAGATAAATGCAAAGAAGAGTCAGGTTGTTAGATACACAAATAAAAACAGGAGGTTAATTATGAATATAAGGTGGGGAGAGAATTGCTTGATGAAGACTTGAAATGTAAATATTTGCAATTATATTTGTTAACAAGCTTAACTGGCCAGGACACATTGGTCAGGTGGTAGGGAAAAGTTTCAAAATTCTGCACTTGTTGCAGAGAGCGATGAGGGGATGCACAACAAAAGTAAAGGAATTGGGTTACAAAACTTTGGTCAGACGATTGCTGGAATATGGTAGTGTAGTATGGGTCCCACATTTTGCGTATCAAATACAGGAATTGAAGAAGGTGCAAAAAAAGGGCTGCTAAATTTGTTTCAGTAAATTATCGCAGAATGCAATCAGTGACAGATATGATAAAGGAGCTGGAATGGGATTCATTGCAAGATAGGAGGATGGTGATGGGAGTGTACTGGTCGTATACTGGTGATGAGTCATGGAAAGATATTTAAGTAGGTATGAAAAGTAGTGCATGGAAGGGAAAAGATGACCATGACCACAAGCTGGCAATTGATTTCAGGCACAAGGGTGTGGGAAGATTATCTTTTTTAGGGAAGGGTGTCAGGGATTGGAATGAGTTACCAAGGGAAATGATGAATAACTTACCGAAAACGTTAAAAGAATTTGTAGTTGAAATTTGTGGAGGACAAATGTAGGTTGGTGCAGGATAAGGGGAAGCTGGTTATATAGGGAAATTGCCACCGGAGCCTGTGCTCCATTGCAATTAAATTAAATTGTACAAAGTGAAAATTAATTTAAGTAATATCAGCTTTTGCGGAAATTTTTCTAGTTTCAAATTTGGCCACACCCAATTGCCTTGGAAAATAAAAGGCATATAATGATATTTTGGTCTGATCAATATCGAATTATACAATTTTTGATAGTGGTATTTACATTCCTGATGATATAATACCTTAACTTAGAGTATAGGAGTGTTTATTTATGATTTTTGTAACAGTAAAACGGGGTAATGTAAAGAAAAAACAGCAAGGAACCAGTGATAAAATATTTTGTTGAATTTTGTAGATGATAAATCGAGAGTGGTATGTTTTCCCTTCAGCATGTAACATCTTTGCATTTGTCCTGTTATAGACACATATTGTCTCTGGTATATAATCTGCTACCATGTGGTGGCTGATAGTGTGTTTGCTGTTGTATCATATTTACGGTGTAAAGATGAGTGAAGCAAGTGATTTGGAGCCGATACATGTGATCTGCATTAAACAGGAGGTATGTTTATATCTTTCATGGATTACACATCTATTGCTTATTACAATTCGGGGAACAAAAGTTTGCCGATGCACAAAGTGATTACTTCAAAGGTGTACCATATTGCTTGTGGGTTTGGTAATATACAAACTGATATACGATTATGAAATGGGGTTTGCTGGAGATCGCGATTCTGCTTGAAGTTGGCATCATAACACTGAAGTGGTCAAACGTAAGACTGTGCTAGAAATTCTTTCTGGTGAGTAGGCGGTAACGGCCTGGCCTCGCTTTCGGGAGGACGGTGGTTCGAATCCCCGTCCGGGCATCCAGAATTGTGTTTTCCATGGCTTCCCCAAATCACTCCAGGCGAATGCTTCCATTAAAAGACCATGGCCAAATTCCTTCCCGTTCCAAACCCCGATCTTTTCACGCCTCTAATGACCTCGACGAGGCGTATAGTTATAACTAGTGTTACAAACTGAAAAAAAATGTTTTATTTTTTACAGATTTGTAAAAAATAAAACATGAAAAAAACCTAGCACCCTTGTTTTTTTTCCAATTTTTTTTTTCAGAAAACCATATATTTGATAAATTATAGTTTTATTTATGGAACTTACATTTTACATATGTGTTTTAAACCTTACTAAATCATATAATATCTTACATTATGATTCATAAATATATCTCTATAGGTAACATAATTTTTTATTCATCCTCTATGTCGGTACCACATTCACTAGTATCAGTACAACCAACACTAGTTCGGTCGGAGTCGGAATTTTATGTTTCTTCTTCTGTCCCCTCTAGATCCATTTTTTTATTTTTTTTATTATTATTATTTTTATTCACAAAGGACAATGATACAGCTTTAATATATTTTATAGTACATAAGATGATTTTGTGAATCCCACATAAGGTAAAACTTGTGTGTGGGCTTCAGGATGCAGGTAGCTTGATTCTTATAATACAAATATTTACAGTGACTTAGGATCTAAGAGATATACTATACATGACTGTGCGTGAATAACAATCATTGGAACATGTGAGTAATACAATCATTATAAAGATTAGTTCGATATGGTTTGACATAACAAAATTTATTTGTACATACATATATAAATGTTGTTTATATCAGGTAATGGAAGTTTATTAGTTCATTTAACGAGTCATGGTTGTCTAAAAGCCATGTAGTTATATGTTTCTTCATGGTTTCTTTCGGCTTATTGATAATATCTTCTGGTAATTTATTATAAATACGTGGACCAAGGCAGCTTGGATGTCTTTGCCCTAGTAGAGTGTTCCGGCGAGGGATGTATGCTCCACTTCTTTTTTGTAGTCTAGTTTTTAAGTGTGGTTGGTCACTAGTGCTGAAGATTTTTATGTTGGCATGTATGTACATGACTATTTTTTTAATAAACAGCTGGCGGACATTTAGCAATTGGCTTTGTTTGTACAACTCACAAGTTGGAAAAGTGTATGGCATTTTATACATCACTTTCAGAATGTAATTTTGACATCTGTTGACCTGAGTCAAGTGTGTATCTAGTATTCCTCCCCAGCTGTTTATACCATATTGTAAGTGTGTTTGAACTAGTGCAAAATAGAGAGTTCTAAAGGCTTTTATTGGGAGAGTGTTTCTTATTCTAAAAAATATATAAACAAGCTTCTGCAGTTTGGTAACTAAGTTAGATGCATGGCGATTCCATCTTAAATTACAGTCTATTTCTATGCCTAGATACATAATGGTTTTTTTTATAAAAGTTTCTCGGGAAACAAACCGAGTGATGTTGTTATTAATGCACAATATTTCGGCGACTTTATTCTCCGTCGCCATCTTCAGGTGCAGTTGCAAGTCTTGAAGTCTGCACCTGAAGATGGCGACGGAGAATAAAGTCGCCGAAATATTGTGCATTAATAACATCACTCGGTTTGTTTCCCGAGAAACTTTTATAAATAAACAACACCGAGAAAGATTACATTCATTTATAATGGTTTTTGTTTTCTGTAGTTTCACACAGTTACATTCTGTATGACTATAGCATGTAGGTTTGTGGAGTATCAGAGTTTGATGGTCCAGTGGTTGTGTAGCTACAGTGTGTGAAAAGCAGACGAGTTTGGTTTTGCTTTCATTTATAGTTAGCAGATTATGGTTTAACCATTTCTAAACAGTGTTTAGAGCTTCCTGGGCTGCATTGAAGCTGTGTTCCCAAGTGTTACCTGTAGCCGTTATAACTGTGTCATCAGCATACGAAGTGGTTTTTGCATTGAGATTTAGTTCACAGAGGTCATTTATGTAAACCAGGTACAGAATTGGGCCTAGTACCGTTCCTTGCGGAACACCTACTTTGACTTCTGCGGCTTCACTTATGGTATTTCCAATTCGTACCATCTGTGTTCTGTTACAGAGGAAACTATTAAAGAATTTTAGAGGAGTTCCTCGTATACCAACCTTTTCGAGTTTTGTGAGAAGTATAGTATGGTCAACAGTGTCAAATGCTTTTTTTAAGTCTAGAAATATTGAGATTGTCCTTTTGGAACTATCGACCATCTGGCACAAGTGATCTGTCAATGAGTATATAGCATCCTGAGTGCTTACATTTGGTCTGAAGCCAAACTGATTTTCTGAAAGTATATTAAATTCTTCCAAGTACTTCATTAATCTACTTTTGATACATTTTTCTAGTAATTTTGAGAGATGTGATGTTAGAGAAATTGGCCTATAGTTGCATACTTTTTTCCTATCACCTTGCTTATAGACTGGTATAATGATAGCTATTTTAAATGGATCTGGAAACTGTCCTTCTGTTAAAGATAGGTTAAAAATATATTTCAGTGGCTGCAGTATAAATTTATTCACAGTCTTCAGAGTTTTACTACTGATATTGTCATGTCCATTTGCAGATTCATTCTTTAGTGTTGCTTTGTGACTTGCTATTTCTGCTTCTGTTATGGGAGGGAAGAAAACTGACTGCATCTGGGATTTTGGGATGTTACTGTACCTGATACTGTTTGTGGCTTTATCATTTGTACTTCTAATGTTTTCAGCGAGTTGTAGGCCTATATTGCTGAAGTATTCCATAAATTTGTTTGCTATGTTGATGGGTTCTGATGTTTGCTGTGAATCATTAATGTAAATTTTTTCAATAGGTAACTTTTTATTTTTCTGTCTGCCTGTTATTTCATTGATGTTTTTCCACAATGTTTTTGTGTTATTATGGTCCATCATAATGTTTTTGGTGTAGTATTTTTCTTTTGTAATTTTGATTAGCCTGTTTATCCAGTTTCTGTATAGTTTATATCTCTTTGTAAGATTTTCCAATTCTGCCACGGAATGATTTGTGGACTTGCTCTTTACCAGTGTTTGGTGTAATTTGTCTCTGATTCTTATAGAGGTTATCAGACCTGCAGTGATCCATGGAGTAATTTTTTTAAATTTTGACCTAGTCTGCTTTATATGATATGCTGTGTTAGTATCTGGATGAAGGAGTGTGTTGCTTTATGAGCATCCTGTTGTATTAGAACAGATTCCCATTTTTCTTTTGCCAAAGAATTTGTTAGTGATTCATAATTAATCTTAGAAATAATACTTTCCACTTGTTTGATTTTTAGGGTTTTGTTAGATGTGTTTTGCATAAGAAAAATAGGACTGGGGTCAGTGATACCCGCATGCATAATGGCTGAAGTAAATTCAGCATTTCTTTGGGGTTTTACATAAATGTGATCGATACAAGTTTCAGAGTTGGGTGTTATTCTTGTGGCTGAGTTTATATAAGAGATGAAACCATTTCCACTAAGTGTATTTATATA
The DNA here is from genome assembly GCA_031002005.1 of Vandiemenella viatica. NCBI lineage: Eukaryota > Metazoa > Arthropoda > Insecta > Orthoptera > Morabidae > Vandiemenella > Vandiemenella viatica. Next base: position 12,652 of record JARYHS010004590.1, read on the forward strand.
CTCGCTATTTGTTATATAGTTGTGAGTGTTTATATTTGTGTCTCCTATCAGTATAATATGTCTATTTTTAGGTAGTAACTGAAGAGTATATCTCAGTTCTTCAATGAATATCTTGGTGTTTGTAGAAGGTGATCTATATATTCCTAGGATTGTGTATGTTTCTTTGCAGTACATTAGATTGATCTGACACATGTTTGCTGCTTTCACCGAGTTCATTTCTAATATTTCAACATCATTTGTGGATTTTGAGTGTATGTATATTTTTAAGCTGTCATGGGTGGAGTGTTTTGGAGGTATGAAGAATTCATGGTAGTCTGGCAGAGTGAAAGGTATATCTACAAGAAGCTGTGTTTCTGATAATACTATGACTTCTGGTTTGTGTTCAAGCTGGTCAATCAAGACTGAAAAACTTCCAAAATTTGTTATGATACCACATGTGCATAACATGTATTCCTGCGTAATACTTAGACAAATCATTTAAAACACTTGTGCTGTTAACAATGTTTGTGTTAATTCCTTCACAAAAACTAGAGTCTAACTCAGTCCTAGAGTCTTCAAGTTCTCTATTCATTTTTATACCAAAGTGTTCCAAAAAAATAAAAGGAGAAAAAAAAAAACTAAATTTAGTCACTCACTCACATATTCTGTTTGCAGTCAGCATCTGGTAGATCTGCTGCTGACTTGATTTGTAGGATGGCGCTATTTTCATCTTTCCTTAGGTAGATCTTCCCATTTTTGGTCCAGGTATATTTATAGTTCATGGCCCTCTTCACATTTCTTGCTAGCCAGAACATGTTTTGGTTCTTCTTCGTCAGATGTTCATTTATATAAATTGTGGAATTCCATTTATGGCGATGTCTTGACAAAAGATTTTCCCATGTTTCCTTTTCTTTTCTAGGAAAAGATTTTTTGTTTGTGTGAGTGAAATTTTGCGACTATCAGTGGAATTTTCTTTTTCCCATCTTTGTTTGGTTTTGTTGGTAGCCTATGACAGTATTCAATGTCCTTTTCGGCGTCCAGATCTATACCTAATGTTGTCGCAACTTTCCCCACTATTTCATAGACATTTTCTTTTTCCACGTTTGGAATTCCCGAGAATTCCAGGTTGCAGTTTTTTGAATATTGTTCCAACTCATTCACTTGCGTTTGCACGAGTTCAAGTTCTGTTTTTAGTAGTGAATTTTCTGTTTTGCACTTTTTTACTTCATTTTTAAGTTCACTTACACATGTCTTGAACTCATTATTTTGTTTGATTAGTTCAGAAATAGTTACATTTTCTTTTACTGGTTGTATTGCATGCAAAAGCTTTTGAGATTGCAATTTTAAATTGTGAGCAAAGTACACACTGTGAATGAAGACTGCGCCGATAGTTCTGTATTACGGTCTTTTAAGTTTCAATTTAAATCTATTATCATACAAAATAGGAGCTTTATTTGTTTTCAATCGTTGGCTTCCGCCAACGGTTGCAAGGAAATTATTCATAATTACTGACAATGACTGAGTATCACAATACGCTGCGAGTATATGAACATAAGGAAAGCACAAGTAATAAAAAGAGGCAATAAACCGTAGTTAAATTCGTATTTTTTTTTTTAAAACTATTCGTAGGTCTACAGATAAATTTGTAGGGTCTGGCAGCACTAGTTCAAATAGCGAGTATCAATCCGAACAATGGGGAACGGGAATTCCTTGTCACGCAACCTAGCCTTTTCGGGAAGTCCCCATTCGTAAAAGAAACTTCAGTCAATGTTACCAATATTTTTGTAATTTTTTTTTTTCTACTGAACCAGAAAAATATATTTGATTTAAATGTAAGATAAGTACTTAGTATAAACACTAAAACAGTCATATTAAACGATAAATGCCTTTAAAATTTGAAATTTAGTAGTTATGAAAAAAAACATGTTTTTCTTCACAGTGTTTTTTTCATGTTTTTTTTTCACATCAGAAAAAAAAACTGTTTTTTTTTACAACACTAGTTATAACACAAAAAAGTGAGCGTGGAGATGAGCGGTTGCGTGGCCTTGTGCTTGACGCTTGAATTAGTGGAGCCAGCCGATTAACTCCGCAAAGTTTGTATGATAAAGACTTGTTTTTAAACGTGTACGTAATTATTTAAATAATTTAATTCACTTGTGAAATCATCCCACATTTTTTGTTGTTGAAAGATCAGGCAAAAATAAATCAATATGGCAGTATTAGATGGAAATAGAATTTAATTAAGAAAAAGATTGATTTTTAATTTATTTTTGATAAAATATTAAAATCTAAATAATTATAACTTTATTTTTCCACATCCGCTTCAACAAAACATCCGCATCCGCGGATGTCAAGCTCTGAACATCCGCATCCGCAAAGATGACATCCCCAACAACCCTAGTTTGATGCGATGCTCCGTCCCTTCCTATATTACACTGACCTTTTCAGCTGAACATGCACCTTTACAGCCCACATCCTCAATTATCTGCTTCATATATTCTAATCTCTGTCTTCCTTTGCAGTTCTTACATTCAACTGTTCCCTCCACTAACAAATTAACCGATCCAGCATATGTCAATATACGACCAACCATCCTGTCTCTTCTTCTTGTAATCCTCTTCCACAAAGTTCTGTCCTTACCCATCATTTCCAAAACTCAATCGTTTCACACTTTATCCATCCACTTAATTTCAGAACCATATTTCAGTTACTTCAATTTTCCTTTTTTCTGGTGTTCCTGCAATCCATGCTTTACTGCCATAAAGTGCTGTGCTCCACACATATAGTTTTAAAAAGTTCTTTCTTATTCGTCAATCAGTATTTGAAACTAAAAGATCTCTCTTTTTCATGAAGGCTCTTTTTACTATTGCTACTCTGATTTTAACATCATTCCTGCTTTGGCCATCAGTTGTAATTTTATTTCATAATAGAATTCACTAACCTCTGCTATCACATCCAACCCAATTTTTATATTTAATGTACTATTATCGGTATCACATTTCATTATGTTTGATTTGTTTATATTTAGTCCAAATTCTTCCTTCAGTATTTTGTTAATGATATTCAATAACTTCTCAATATCCTCAACTTGTTCCGCCAAGACAGTGTCATCAGCAAATTTAGCATTTTTTTCTCCTTGAACACTTATTCCACATTCAAATCTTTCTTTCACTTCCTTAATTGCTTCTACATACAAGTTGTATATTAATGCGGATAGACTACAAACTTCTCTCACACCACTTTTGACACATGCATGTCTCTCGATTTTCTACTTTTATTGTAGTTACTGTATTCTTATCATCATACTAAGTATTAATGGGGGAAGTGAAGTGTTGCCATCTGGCTGTGAAACGTGTAACTATGTTCATGTGTGTGGTAGGTGTATTTTTTGCTTGTGAACGGTGTAATTTACTGGCTGAAGACTGAGGACTGTTCCAACATTTGCCTTGATGGCTGTGGAATGCCGCCAGTCAGGACGGCAGGTACGCGGGAGCCCTGGCTCGTGCCTGGTCCGTTGTATCACCCTGATCCAGTGTGTGGCACCACAGCACACTGAGTCACACTGGCGAGTTGAGTACCATGTATTTGTGTGTAGTAATAAATATTTGTTTAAACAGATTGTCCCTTGTGTCTGTGAGATGCTCACTGATTAAAAACTAAAAACTTTGCAACACTTTTTTGTTATATTAAATAGTTGTTCTTTCTCTTATTGTGAATACTCTCATGTAACAAAACACAACTTTCTTCCTGGCCATTTGTTGTGGGATTACATAACATATATAGAGCTAAATATTTAATTACACGATGTTGGCACCTGAATAGATATAGTGTTATGTCTATACTTCTAGATTATTTTCTGCCATGTGAAGAGTTTCATCTACACCATTCAATAGCAGTGTGTATGCACCTTTGTAGCCAGTCCATCATCTCTGCAGTAACCAATTTGTTGTCAGCTTCTCTAAAAACTCAGGTAGGTCACTTGTTTGCTTCAATGTGCTTTCGTTAGTTCTTAATTTATTGTGTATGATTGAGTATTAGCTTTTTGTTTTATATTGTTAAAATATTAATATCCTACATACTTCTGGAAAAACTAATTTAAAACCATTTACTCCTTCTGGGAACCCTATTGTTGTGTAGTTTGTTCATTTTGATGTGGATATTGTACCAGTCTTCTTTGATAAACCATTTTTTTCTCCATTAACTTGTTTCCATTTCTTCACACACAAACCAAATGGTTCTTAGGATAATTCATTGTAACTCACTAGAAGACTAGTTCACTGCCACTTCTCCCATCAACCCAACTGTTTACTGGTGAATTAAAGTTGACCCCTATTATTTTTCAGATAGCGTGATCATATTTCACACCTTTTCTGGTATTTGGTTTTGAGTGGTCTACACTCTGTGGGCAAGTGCCAGGTACGGGTTTGGCAAACCCATGGTGCCCGAGCTGGAAACTTGTGAGCGCCGCAAGTTTTCCACACCGTAAGCTCCTACCATGATTCAACGATCACCATAGGGCGTGGCAGTGGAATGTTGTGTGCCTAGGAGAACAGGGATCTTGGCTTCATTGTCCCGGATCAGGAGGAAGGAACAAACCTCTGTAATAAAAAAAAACCTCAACCTCAATGTTAGACACAGTGCCGAGGAGGCGAATGGGTGATGAGGGATATCACTCGCTAGCATGCAACCTCAGGGGTACCTGCACACCCCTGTTGTATTAGCATTTCCTTTTAAAGTGGTAATACTCGTGGGTCCAAAGTTAAGACTCACAAGATAACCAAACAAACCTGTGGTACGGGTGTGGCTGCAGACTAATCTCAATACACCCAGTTCTAAGAAGCAGGTGAGGGTTGATAGCCTCCCCCCCTCCCCGCTTCTGAAATAATAGTAATAGAAAAGTTTGTTCGCTTGCAAATGCTGTTATAGTTATGCAAAGAGTGGAAGGAACTTTTGAAAAAGTTTCCCCATTTTATATTTCTAAGGGTTTAGAGGGTCTCATAGGAACCCTAAATTCTAAAAAAAAAAAAAAAAAAAGCTGAGGAATGGAACGCTGCTGCTGGAAACATCTTCCAGTAAGCAAGCTACCCAACTCCTTAACTGTGAGATGCTCAGTGAGTTCCCCATTACATGCGAACTTCACAAATCCCTGAATAGCAGCAAAGGCGTTGTCACCTGTAGGGATATTATTGACATACCTACCGAGGAACTCGTAAAGGAGTGGGAACATCAAAAAGTGGTTGAGGTGTGTCAGATTACACGGAGGGTAAATGGCAGTCTTGAAAACAATGCCACCTTTGTCCTGACTTTTGACACTCCAGTACTGCCAAAGAACATCAAAGCGGCGTACATTAATTTGAATGTCTGTCCGTATGTTCCGGAACCTGATGCTCTGTTTCCAGTGTCAGCGGTTCGGACATATGACTGGCATTATGTAAAGGAAATCCAACCTGTGGTAATTGCGGGAAGGGTGCACATGAGCTGGGTGTTAGTTGTATGCTCCCACAGGCTTGCACCAACTGCTCCAGTTCGCACCTTGCCTGGAGCAGGGAGTGTCAAGTGTATCTTGAAGAGCTGCAAGATACAGGAATTGAAGACCAAAGAGCGAATACCTTATGCAGAAGCAAAGAAGAAGGTCAAGACCCCCGCTGCTTCTAATTTAGTAACTAGCTTTCCTAAGATGGCTTCAATTCCCGTCAGGAAGCAGATGGTTGCTACCCAGAAGACTGATGTAGACATGAGCAAAAGCACAACGTGCTCATGTCTGTGCAAAATCCTCCTAGGTCACAACATCTAAGACCACGGACGTTGGTAGCAACATGTCTGTGTCCTCGACCACATCAGCAGCAGCGAAACAGGATCCACCAGCAGTGATAGCAAAACTAATGCCACCTCCAATACCACCAAGTGCTGTCACGGTGGTAGCATTGCCAATTGCTACAAGTGTGAATGGAGGCAATCAGAAGATCCGTGGCTCCAAGTTTAGACGGACGGACCCGAACTCACCTTGTGAAATAACCCTCTTCATCCCCTCCCAGACCACCAAGTAGTGTGGAGAAGAAGGGAAAAGGGGTGAAGAAGAACTGGCAGGTGACAGAGGAATCAACTGAGTCGGAGTCGTCCGTCTCTTCGGAGCCAGAAGAAATTGAAATGCTGGTGGACGAGCCTGGTCTCGTTCCTCAGCAGGCAATGATCGAAGACCCACCCGAACCTGGGTGGGTGAAACTAAACAAATAGGATGGCCTCTTTACAGCCACCCATCCATGTTCATTGTTTTAATTTTTCTATGGTTAAAATTCCTGTATCGCTGGCCACTATATAGCCAGCAAGACATGTAGTGTTTTTAATGCTTTTGTGAATCTGTTTGGCCATTTACAGCCATCCAGGTGCTGTATTGTCTTAGGTCCTGGTGGCCCCTTTTTAAGCCACACCTAATTTTTGTGAATTATTTTATTTTCTGTCTGTATGGTTGACCCTATTACAGTCCACCATACAGATGGTATTTTAGTATATTTTTTAGCCAAATTATTAGCTGGTCATTGTTAGAGCGCTAATGACTTTGCTGTGTACGTGCCCTAAAGTCACAAAAACAACAACTTTGAAGGGGATGAGTGACCATTTTACAGCCACTCAACCATGTACATAGTTTCTTTTTTTTGTCATACTATTACTTTTAAGCTTTTAGATCTGGTTGGCCTCTTTATATCCAACCAAACATGGTTTGTGTAGTTCTTATTTTTAATGGCCCTTTTACAGCCAACTTTATAGTATTTTATTTATATTTTCCGTCTGTGTTGCCGACCCCCATACAGTCGGCCATACAGACGGTAATACTGTAAATTTTAAGCCCCATTGCTTAGCCAGATATTGTTTGGGCGCTAAAGACCCCGTTGTTGACGTGCCCTTAAGCCCCAACAACAACAACATACACTCTGTGGGAGTACCCCTATGGTGGATTTGACCTACCTTTGGAATTTGTTAACTCTCTGGCAACCGGTCTTGTTCTATCTTTTTGCTTCAAGTGATGGCTTTGTATCAGTGTGTAAACCTGCCAATGTGAATGGATTTTTACTACAATCTGATCAAAAGGGATAAAACATTAGTACTTTCATATCCAGCAGCCGAGAAACACTGTATACAGTGTTTTTCTCTTTGTTTTAAAATAAAAATGTAACTTAGTCCACAACATGAAGGTTAGTTAAATACTACTGAAGGAGGCATACTAAGCAACTGATCATATACAACTCTTAAAAATTCCTGCTTCCACTGGAATTTGAACCTGCAACCAGACCAAAACATTTTTTAAATAAAGAGCTTTAACTTTAGAACTAACAACTTGCTCTGTTTTCAAACATACGTGTGCTAAGTACTAACAAAACTGGATAAAATCCATGGGTCTCTTTTTGCAGAGAGCAAAAGACCAAAATTTTTGTAAATTCCAAAACACTAGCACAATTTTTCAATATTAATTTAATTCATAAAAATCATTGTCTTCCATTTATTTTAAACGTGTAAATGTGTCTTTTTGGTATATGCGTACCCACTTAGAAAAAAGAGACATTGTATTGCATGCCGGGCAAAGCTAGTTTAAGACAATTATCAACAGATAAAGTGTGACAGTAATCGAAATACACATAAATTTCTGACACTTACTACACAGGAAATTGCTAAATTGACAGTAACTTTTTTTTGTTGTACAGGATTCCAATGGAAGATACAGCAGAACTGCTGTTGAGCTTTTTGTCAAAGGAGGAAGTGGTTTCCAGGCCCATTTTGCGGTTTCCACAGTTCCTGGAGACACTCCTGGAGGCTGGTGCCATCAGCTGCAGTGAGTTGGAGGTTACAAAGTGCCAGCTGGACTCTCCGGAGACAGCTCCACTTCTTATGAGTGCATTGTGTCGGGCGGGACATCTGCACCTACTACGGATGGCGCTGCAGCACCGTCCGGGGCTGGCTACGCTGGCTGTTGATAGTGCTTTGTCAACGCCACTGCACGTGGCCTCGAGGCAAGGTCAGCCTGCCGCCGTGCGGATGTTGCTGAATGCGGGGGCGGATCTGGAGGTGGCGAGAGAGAGTGACGGCCGGACTGCGCTGCATGAGGCAGCAGCATGTGGAGGCATCAGTGGGGCCGACGTGGCCAGAGAGCTTTTGAGGTCTGGGGCCCAAGTGAACCACAAAGACAAGGCAGGCAGGACACCACTACAGGTGGCATTGGCAGCAGGTGACACGGCAGTTGCACAACTACTGGTATTGGCAGGGGCAGACTCTACTACAGGAGGAGAAAACTCATCTGCGAGACCACTGCTAGAGGCAGTGATAAACAGTGACGTGTGTACTGTGCAACATGAGGCAGCGGCATTTGGAGGCAGTGGTGGGACTGACGTGGGCCATGCGACCGTCACACAGTTACTGAACTCAGAGGTGACAGACACCACTGTGGGAGAAAGGGACTCGTCTGGGAGACAGCGGCTGGAGGCGGCAAGAGATAGTGATGAGTGTACTGCGCAATACAAGACAGTGGCATGTGGAAGCAATGGTGGGACTGACACAGCCAGAGAACTGTCTAGGTCTGGGGCCCAGGTAGCCCCCAAGGACAGCAGGGTGCCACTGCAGCTGGCTGCAGGCCACTCAGGCAGTGCACTGCTACTGGGCTCAGCGGTGGCAGACACTGCTAATAATACTGCTGAAGGATCATTTGTAGGGTACAATATATGATTAGAGACTTTCTTTATTTTTACTTTGAGTTTTATTGGTTAAGAAGATATATATAGCATTACAAACCGTATAATACTCATATTATGTCTGTAATTAAACATACCAGATTATCAGTTAGGCACAATGTTATTAAGGTGTGACATGCTTCACTTTGCCCATCGCATTGTCTTCTCCTAACACGTTTATCAACTTAGGTTCTAGTTACCTGCACATAGGACTTGCACAATTTGCGTTACACCTTGTTTTTATAGGGTGTTGCTAATCTAATGAGGACCTAAACCCAGTTTCTCATGATCAAACCACTTGTTACAATAGATGAATATTATTTTGTTATCAGCTTCTTTCTTTAGATTTCATTTCACTAGTAACAATGAAATTGGATTAACTGAACAATTCTGTAGTTCTTTGAAGTATTTCTACTTCCCAGAATACTACACCACAAGCAGAGTTTTGTTTTTATTCTTTGTTAGTGTCTTGGTAATATTTCAGCATCTGTATCTGCAGTACTCCCCAAAAATTTAGTAAAGTCTTCATGAGCTGTCTCTCATCTGTACCCAATTCCTCCTGAGACACCCACAATAATGTTTTGTTTGTTTCCATACACTGATTTATGGATTCCTTTGTTAACCTGTCCCTTTAAGATTGTATTGATTGGGGTTCATTTATATTTTCTCCCTGTATTTTGCATGTTTTTTTCATGAACTTATCTGTTATAACTTTCCAATAATATTTATTATGCAAACTGGCTGCTAAGAATTGTATACACCAGGATAATTTTCACTGCTTTTCGTTAAAATTGTCTCCTTTTTACAGTTTTAGTTCTTGGCATTCACTCATGAGTTATATATCTGGGGACAACAAAATTCAATATACACATCAACCAGGAGTTGTAAGCATTTTAGATGAAAAGATCTATTTTTACAAGAACCCTTGTGGGATGTAGTGGTACAATCTGTGATACATATGAGTCACTATATATATCTGATGGTGGTTGCCTGCCTTTCGGTGCTTATTAGATTGGGCATCATTACAATGTGCATAATTGGCAGTTTGTATTTAAATTTTTGGCATGAATTGAGCAATGATTGTTGTTCTCCTTCTAATGCTGTCTGGTATGCGCTAAGTTTTCTGATTTAATCAAAACGATATTACTAAGTTTGCTACAGTGTCCTGTCCTTAACAAAACTAATGTAATATATGATTAATATCAACCTCTTTGAACTTTTCTTAACATTTGTAGTTCCCTCTTTCTTCAGTTACTTAATCTGTTCCTGTATACTTGCATAGGTAAGATGTGTCCTTGCAAAACTCAACCTGTTTTGTCAGACTAATTTCTTAATAATTATGCCTTTTTTAAAAAATTCTCCACCTTCCTGTGTTTCGTACTTTCCTATGTAACCTTAAAAATTTCTGGTTTGCATCATTTCACATTTTGATAATACTTTGCTTCCCTCTTGCTGCTAGTAATCCCTTGCCTACTTGTTTTAAGTATTCTTTGCTGCCCTGCTGCTTTCTTCCTCTGTTGTGTTGTCATTTTACTAAACATGTTGAATATTCTTGTAACTCTCATAGTATATAGATTTTAAGCTTCTCTTTGTGTTTTGTTTTAATAAATGTTTGTTCCTCCATTCTTACTATCTTCTTGAATTTTTCCTATTTCCTCTCTATTGTACTGGTGCCCTATTTGCATTTTTTTTTCAAATTTTCCCTGAAAATTCTGCTCAGTTCTTGAACATATGACTTCTTATAGCTACACATTAATTCAGTTTCTATTTTGGCTAATGTCTTAAAAAAGCATCGAACATATATCACAACTGCTTCATGAACACTTATTCCCTCTGAGACTTAAAGTTTAAATGGTTACATTTATTTTGAAAACCATTATACATGTTTCTCTCTTTTGTGATTTGCTAAGTTGCTTCTATAAATCTCCCTTATTAAGGTATTCCCAAATGTCTGCTTTGCTGTTTCTGTTCTTCCTGATGTGCAAAATGCTAATCACTATGTTTTGTTTTGCACTATTTTTTGTGTCAACTGTTTAGTTAATTTGTAAAAACTGTTTATGGCACAAATAACTGAACCAAAATTATCATTACTGCTTCATGCACTGTGGTGACTTTAATGAACTGGTTTATTTTTTTGTTCTGAATTTTATAGATTTACCTCCTTAATTAAACATTAGAGATCTCAAAAGTAGAACAGCAGTGGCAAACCTAGCCTCATTCAAGGAGAGAGATAATTTAGTTTTAAACTAGGACTCTTAAATAAATTTCTAAAATTGTTTGTATGGATCTCAGTTCCTTATGAATGGATGATTGGATATTGAAAAAAGCATAAAAACAAAACTTCAAAGCATTTGAGATATGATTTTGTAGAATGATCTTGAAAATTAAGTGGAGTCATAGAGTAGAAAGTAGACGTATTGTATATAATAGAAAGAATAGTTACAATGGTGGATCATGATGGATTTAATAACTTATTAATTTAAAAAAAACTGGATAGAAGTAAGATGTATACAGAGATTAAAATAAATGAATCTGTTAATTGAGGATATACGTTCTGAGATGGAGGGTTAACTGCAGGATAGCAAGAGATGGAGAACAGCTTTAAACAAGTCAAGGGACTGATAACAGGAAGGCAAGCTGTGCAACCATTATTTCATGTGTTAAAGTGTCTATATACTTTTGTTATACAACATTTTACTAATTGGATCTGTACACAATATACATCATCACTGTAACTACAGGAACTGACTTTCTTTTTACTTTTGATAAATTCAATAATGGAGATTGGAATATTACTGTATTTTTGTCACAGCTTATTTGTGCAATTCCATTCAAATCTATTTTTGTAATTAATCTTCAGAAACACTTTTAATGGTTACTAACTTATTAAAACTTGCAACATATCATACTAAAACGTTCCACCTGTTTCATAAATACTTAAACCAGCAGTCATATATAACATGCCTTGGTTAGTGGCTGCTTTCAGTGACTTGACTTAAGGTTTCAGCCTGTCCATAAAACTCAAGAAAAGTTGAAAAGGGAAGAAATTACTAATATCTAAATAGTGGCAGATTATTATTCAAAACTTAATTTATTTCACAAGCTCTCTTTTATAAAAGATTTCACCCTATCAGTAATAATTTTGAAGTTCCTCTTTCATTTAGTGCTCTTAATAATGTCCCTTAAGTATTCAACACTTTTATATGGTTCAAATCTTGTGCAATCTGGACATATCATGTGTTGAAATAAAATGAACATTTGGGGGGGTAACAAGAAAGGAAAAGAAAGAAATAAGCAACAAAACAGATTTTTTCCTTTTATGCTCTTAAAGACTCCACTGAATCTGATCTAACTCACGAGAATTTCTCTAGCCATTAACATGACTAATTATTGTCAGCCTACAATAAACAAATTTCAGGTTTTCATTGAATTTATGCCTTCAAGCAATAAATGATAGGGAATTTGATTTTTTTCTCCATTTGTGATAGCAGATCTGTCAACTAACAGCAGTGTTGCCACCAAATTCTAACAGTTGCAGAGTAATAGTCTTTGTAAATATAATTTTGAGATAGATTGCAGTGCCTTGAATATTATATCATAGAAGATTAGATAAATTTGTTATTCTGAATAATTTTCATTTAGTTTCCTACAATAACCAATGAGTGATAGAAGCAACTTAGCGAGATATAGCAATGATCAGAAAAGAGTGTGTTTAATTCTCTATGAATTTATTCCTAGTGATTGTACTTGGAAGAGACTGTGTGTGACATTAGAGACAAAAAATATTGTGGGAAGAAAATGCTTTTAAAATTATATATTGCTGGGATCAGGAAAAGACTGAATGCTGAAAGAGTAAAAAGCATATTTTATGTGTTAAAGGTAATTAGATGGCCAATTATAATCTCCCATGAAATCGGAGAAACGGGGAAAAAAATTAGGATGGATGTCGCTATTGAAAAGTACTGGAGAGTGAAAGAGTAGTAGTACTTCTAACAAAAATGCAGTGAATATGAATGCAAGGTTCAGCAAAGAAACTAAAACGATCAAATCAATACTGCCCAAAGAAAGCTGTCTGAGGAGGTTAAAAGTGCTTTGTATCATAACCCATAACATATGCTATTACCATGTGCAATTCCATTAAAATCCTTCTATTAGATTTTGTATGATGGCTGAATAGACAGACAAAAATATATAAATTCAGAATTTTTATCATCTCTGCCATCAGTAATGTATATTGAAATAATACTTTCTGAAATATATTTTATGTACAGACATTTAGTACATGGCACAGTATATGTAATAGAGCAACTGCCAGGTATTTAAGTTCTGCTACATATTACATTGTTACTTTAAGCAAGTTGCCATATCCAAATAAATACTTTTTGATCTCATATGCTAGAAATATAATGCATTTTATTTCTTATACTCTTTCAAATTTTTACCGCAATATCCAAAATTTCATCAACTAAAATGTACACATCACTACCAAATTCCATCTCAGGTTATTTATCATATCATTAATAAAGGAAAGAGAAATTAACCCATCACATTCCAAAACTCACAGCTGTGAGGAGGGAAAAACAGGTAGATGGACACACAAATACAATTTTTGGTATCAACCTTATTCATGAATTGAGAATGAGCCATTTGGTTCTGGACATGTGCACACACAGAATGTTATTCCATGACTCATTTTAGTAATGTTCTGTGTGCACACTTGGTTACAATCAAATGGCTCCTTTTCAATGTGTGAATAAGGTTAATACCAAAATGAAGCATTTGTGTGTCTGCCTACTTATTTTTCTCTCATCACAGCAGTCAACTTTGGTGTGTGGTAGGTTAATTTCCCATTCCTTACCGTTTATATCTCCTAAAAGCCACTCCCTTATTCATTAGTTTCTTTATCATATCAGTCACTCTTTCTCTTCTAAGTTGATTACTGCCAACAAATCCAGCTGTCCTAATATGCATGCTCTACAACTCCTATATTTCATGCCGGTAATGTGAATCTTACACTATCTCACAATACTCAATTAATGATTGTATCATTGTATAATCTGTAACATCCTTCTAGTACCACCTCTTCAGTATATGATGCAAAATATATGCCAACCAATTGTAACTATTGTCATATCATAGGCCTGTACAAAACAATACACCCTCAATCATATAATCACATAAACTGGTATTTTTTTTCTGTGTATAATCAGCTGACACCTTCTTTTTAATTTTTTTGTTAATTCTTTCGTGACCTATATGGCTGGATGTCCAGCAAATGTTCCTCGATAACTGCTCACAATCTTCCCTTATTTTAATGTTGTTGTGCAACTTTACATAAGTTGGAAACAACCTAATGTATGACTAGAAACCTCCGATTCATCAGTAGCAATGGTCATAAGATACATCTATTATTACATTAAATTTTATCTCTTAATTCCCACCCTGATTAATTTATTCTTCCTTTTAAGAATTCCTCCACCTAGGAAGATATATTCTAATTAACATAAATGGATTTTACCTTGTTTGGAGCCACTTTATGGATCACTCTTCAAATATGTCAGATATATAGTCAGCCACACAGTTATTTTGGCTTACCTTATCCATTATGTCCTATTTATAAATGAAAAATATTTCAAATGAAATGAAGTTATAACAGACATAGATGGATTTTTCAGGCCATCAAGAATCACACATCAGGAACTGAATCGATCCATTGGAAGAATATTAGACATAGTGCTTTAAGCTACAGGGGATGTGGTACAGAAATAATGCTTTTTCACAAAAATTTTCTTTTACTGCCTGGCTTAGAATTTTCACATTGCCCAAAACTTATTGCTTGTTAATTTTTGTTAGAAATATCCTTTTTATGGAGTAATTGGAATTGATTTTAACACTTACTTATATTAATTTATTTCGCCAAAATTAAAAGTATTGTTTTCTTCCATTGGTATCTCATTTGAGAAGATTGGCAGCAATTCCAAATTAGTTTTCTGTGTATCTGTTGCTCTTATTAAACAGTCACTGTCATAGCTGTCAAACCAGTAAGGGAGGTTCTCCAACTAGCAAACTACTCTCTTGATTCTAGCTCTATCTAAGCTGATTAAGACTGATACCAAGTTCATATTGTTTGCTGTGTTGTTTTTGGTAGAAACAAGATCTTTTGTGTCATATATGAAGGTCACAGTATCAACTGCATAATATACATTGCTTAGGTGATTACCATTTATCTTGGTAGGTATTCTGAAAAATTGCTTCATAATACAAGTTGAAAACTATCAGACGCAGTATATCACCTGGGCTAATACCTGTTAGTTAGTTGGTTTGTTGAGGTCATCTAGAGCTATGATCTGTGATGATCAATTCCAGTGCAACAAATTTAATTTAACTGATATCACCCTTTGCTGAAATCCAATTAGTTACCAATGTAGTTATGCTGAACAGCTTTAGTAAATAAGACATATGCACTATCCAGTTTAAAGCACTATCGATTTAGAAACATAGAAATTTCACAGTTTTATATAACATCTATATTTAATATAAAATAATAAATTAATTTCCACATTAGATTCCTATACAAGCTTATTACTTTTGTATCTATAAATTGTGATGATAGAATACAGAGAATAAGTGAAATTATGTCGAGAGACCGACAATTCAGACAGTAACCCAAGAGTGGAGCGTTTTATATTCATTGAACAGTATCTTTGAGTTGTTTTGTTTCATATCAGCTGTTTCCTGATGGTAGGTTGTGTGTTTGCTCTGGTATCACACATTGTGGTGTAAATATGAGTGAAGAAGTTACATGGCAGCAATAAATGTGACATACAGTAACCACGAGGTAGATTTCTTTCTTCGTAGTGTTTGTGTAGGCTGCAGTACGTGTATTGCTTAATACAATTTGGGGATTAACAGTTCATTGATGCTCCCAGCGAATACTTATGAAGTGTGTTTTGGTAGTGAGGTTAGTGCTGTACACTCCTAAATCAGCTCCTTCTCCTTCAATTACAAGTGTAACTTTAGTTGTAATGATGTTCATCATAAGTTTAAATATATTTTGTTTCATCAACTAAATCATTTTATTTTGAATAATTTTACTACATTTAATTTCTTTACATAAAAATATAGGAACCCAGTATACTGAATCAATGTGGAAATGTTAACAATGCAATTAAGAAAACGAAGGCTTTCTTCCAAATTACAAGTTAATGGTTTTGAAGTCAGATTTACAGGGGCTGAAATTGATCACTGGGGTGCCATTTGCTTTGTGAGTGCTGTACCATGATATCTGTCTTGTTTTTTGTGTTTATTTGTTTATGGTTATCTGATAGTTTGTTGTAAAGCTACTGAGGTGTGAAGTTTGTCGTTGTTTGTAGTTATTGTCTTGAATATCTGGCCTTCCTCACTTAGCAAAGTTAGATGTGAAGTTTTGAAAATATTGTAAAAACATATTAGATATATGTTGGACAATAGACTAGCACTAACTGATAAATACGTTAGCATCTTTAAAACGTGTGATTAATTGAAGCTCACTATCCCACAAGGAATTGTAGTTGTCTAACACAAGACACTGCTAGAGATACTTTCTGAAGTATGTTTACTTCCAGGGTGTATTACAACCTATTTTAGGCTTGAAAATAAACATCCAGGCTGTATTACAATGTAATTACTGCTTGAAAATAATATGTCTTGTGATTGACTTCAGCAGTATTATTTCGTCATTAGTGAATGATATTGTAGCAGAATTGTGATCTTCAGTAGACCCTAAAATGCTTACAGGAAGTGCCAGCACAAGTTTTCTGCCAAATTATTTACTTGTGTTGCATCAGTGAGATGTTTGTTTATAGATGTGGTATATATCTACCTTACTAAAACACTGCAATATGTTTTGCTCCAACTACCATAGTTCTGATGATCCCAAGGAAATCCTGCTTTGTTTATTTATGTTCTTACTGATAATGGAAAAAGATGATCTGATTCTGTATACTCCTGTTTGACAAATGATGATGTTTGACCTTTTCCTGGCAATTAAGTGTCAGGTTATATAGCAAAGGCAGAGCTTTGTATTTCATTACATAAAGTTGATGCCAGAATGGATGTGGTGGTGTCTGGAGTCTGTCTTTTTACTTACTGAGAATATTTTTCTTTACAACTCCTTTCACACAAATACGATAATGCCTTGTGAGCTATTCCAGCTCTATTCTCCATCTGTATTTCAGTTGTGTTCACCAGGTTTGTTGTCTCCTGTTTTACCAGCTGAGTGAGGCCGCGGTTAATTTGTATTATTAGTTGAGTATCAGCCAGTGTGCGCAGCCTGCAGAAGAACACATTTCACTGCCTGCCTGCTACCTCCTTGCTTTTGTCATTGCTCTTTTTCTATCATATCGATTTATAAGCTTTTGCTGCAATAACTAACATAAATCTATCTACTAACCTTAAACTTTAATTATTTTGTTTCTTCATTGTAATATATCATGTTATACGTCTCTATTGAATTATTTATTTCATAAATCCCTTGCTTATAGTTCTAACAGATTCACTAAAAGGTACCACATCTTTTTAAAAAAATGTACATAGGTGTTTGATCCTCATAATCTAACTTAATCAAAGGCTGGTTGCAGTAAATACAGCTTGCTGGAAATCAAACATGGTCTAATTCATTGTTACTACTTTCTCCCTACCATTCAGTGTCCAGTTACAGTTCACTCCAGTTTACACCAGTCACTCACTAGCAATGGGTAGTAACTGACTTGTTTGTTATATATCAGATCCGTCGTATTGCAGATTTCACTTGTATAATTAGTACTATCAGGTAAGTTGCTGTAAGGATATTATTTGTATCATTTTCCTTAGTGATATTTTTTTTTAAATGCTTCTATCTTTTTTTGATATAACATATTTCCTATGTTAGTATACCTCCAAGTAATTTTCTGTCTGTGCTCTTTAATAAAGAAATTAAACTGTTTTCTCTATTTATTTCTACAGGTCGAAAATTCAGCAAAAAAAATTAGTTCTTTGTCATGAAGAAAGTGGTGTTAGCTTGATGGAGAAATTAGAAGTAACAAGTACCCTCTCAGTGGGATCTGTTGTGAACAATATTTGTGCACCCAGTGAGAGTTGTGATAGCATGACACTGGTCACTCCATCACAGTATACATGTGCCACATGCCTTCAGTATTTCACTACAAGGGACATGTTAATCAGACATGTTTTTAGCCATTACCCACTGGTAAATTTCCCATTACACATTTGCCAAGACTGTGGTAATATTTTCTCAAATCCATCAAAGTTGTGTGCCCACCATTACCAAAAGAGCAAGGAAACTACATTTAAGGAGCCATCATTAGTTGAACTTGCTTGTGCGCTCTGTGGAAACACTTTTTCATCTTGGTGCTCTCTAACAAAGCACGTGTTCACCCATACCTCAGCTACTTCAGCTCCACTATATGTCTGTACACATTGTTCTGAAGTTTTTGGGGATGTGGCAAAACTCCATGGTCATAAATACATCAGAAGAAATTCACAAGAAAGGTAAAGTCAGGTGTTTATACTTATCATTGATACTGCTTATTCTTTTCTTGTTTGATTTTTAATCTATTGTGTACAATTGTTTATCTCTTGTTATCATAATATTTGCACTAAAACTATTGTTACATATGCTTAGTTATAATTATTGCCATTAATTGACAATTTAATGGTTGATCCTTTAGCTATTATTTGTGCATTTGTCTATGAGGTTTGGGGTTGTAAGAGAGCTGATTATTATAGTTTTTGCATAGTCACTGATAGGTTGTTTGATGCACCTAATAGACAGTACCGAGACTTGAAATATTTTTACTAAAGACATTACAATGCCTGACTGTTTACCTTTAATACAATCTTTTAGAATTTTGAATGACCAATAAACTATAGGATCTTATAACATTACATACACACAAGGTCAAGGAATGCAAAAGGACACACTTTGTTTCTAATAGTTGAGCTAGTACAAACATGCCAACCACCAACCAACAAGTAATAATATTCCAAACTTTTAAAGTCCTTCTGAGTGAAAAATTTAAGTTAAAGTAAGTCTGCATAGCAATCAGTTTGAATCACTCTCGATCACAATCACACAGCCATTAAACACATGGCAAATTGCACTCACAGAACATATTTAGACAGTTTTATGATCTCTGGCTTGTATGAAAGAGCGAATACGGCAGCCAGCACTCATTTCACTGATGTGGTAGTGCGATTCGTGTGTCCACATGGTCCCGTGATATCTTTATAATACACTTGAGCCCAAACATATGTTATCACAGTTACTCCACAACTGTCGTTCTGTGAGGCTAACATAATTATATGCCAGTCAGTTAATCGATCTTCTTTTCTAGATATCATCAATATGTACACTTGCTATATTTTAATAAAACCACTCATTACTACGTAGAGGGTTGCTGGTCTACTGTATTGTGACAAGCTGTTATGTATTTAGACAGACTTGTAAAATATTATAAACATTGGTGTTTATTTTAAATATAGCTGTAATTAGCAATACTAGCTAACTGGCATTGGCAACTAATATTGTCCAACTGAAGAATTTAAAAATCAATTCAATTAATCAGTGTCATGATAGCTAGACTAGCATTATTGTTTGTGAGATGGAAGTTAATATTTGACATTAGTTATCCAAATGGTTAATGTTAGTGTATTGACTTAAAGATACTCTGATTTACTTATTGCTCATTGCACAAATCAGGATTGAAATTTAAGAATTGAATAAAAGGTATTGTGATTTTTACTGAAAGGTCTTTTCCAATTTATCATGTAACAACATAATTGGTAAGACCAGTGGTCCCACTATGGAAGAGTGAATTTCAAGTTTTCGAAAATGAGCTTTAATTTTGTTATTAATATATTGTCAGCAGTCTAGGGATATTAATGTTTTTGTTGATATTGCTTGTGAATGGTTTGCTGATGAGAGCTGTGTTACTGTTATATAATCTAATAGCTAGCTTGGGTGCAGAATGAGATAGGTGAAACCAACACAGAGAACAGTTGCAGATACAGTTTTGGTGATTTTTTCAAAGTTGGTAGTTGTTTTAGAGTATTGCATTATATAATATTTGATGCATTTTTGGTGTAGTACTTGTTATGAAGGAACATGCGAGATATAATTATCTGTACTATATGCCTTCGACCCATAATTTACTAGTAAGCTTAAATTGATGTGTCAATGAAAGCTTATATTGGCATAATTAGCTTTCCCTTTGAAAATACTCCTTCCTATGGTGGATTCTTTATTGAGTGCTATTCCCATCTGTATGGCAGGATGGCTACTGACTGATTTGTTGTTCTAAGCCAATAATGCTGCAGTGTGAGGTAAAGTAGAACATTTAAGGCCAGTAAACATTTCTATAATTCTGCTCTGCTGGAAGTCTGTATGGGGATACCAGTTATTATATGTTGTTTTCTGTTATCTTCGGTGGCAGAGGAAGTCATCACATTTTTGAGTTTTTATCACAGGTTCTACAGACAATGACGAAATGGCTAGTCCTCTAGTTCCTCTTCTTTCGAAGTGATCGCAACTCTGTCCTTGCCTTAAAGATGTTCTTTCTGCGTAGATTCATCAAATGAATGCATAGACTCTTCACAGTCACTATCAGTATTATCTTGGTTCTTTTCTTAGATACACACCAATTTACTAGAGCCTAATATTCCAGCTAGCCCGCCCTGCTGGCTTTCTTGGCTGTTGCGCTGACACCTGATTAGCTGGTCTGAGTCCTGGAAGTAGAAGAACTTTTCATCATCAGGCCAGCAGGGTAGTAGGGGTACTGGTACAAAATTCGTAATCACCAAATTGTATACTAAAGTTGTGGGTTAAATCACAAACCTTTCTAGAGTGGGAGCATGTAATTTTTCCTCTGGATGTCTGTTGCTGCTATCACCTACATACAGCCTTAGGAAATGTTTTGTATGTGTTTTCTCAGTGGTGCGGGCTTCTATAATTGTGTCTTTTGAGTACGAGGTCCATTCTTAACTGCAGCGCCTAAGACCTCTGTTGGAAACCACAGCATGATTCCAGAAACACTGTATTTTAATAAATTTATGGGGTAGGTCAATAAATCAGTCCACCTGCTCTACCTGGACAATCAAGATGATAGAAATATCTGAATATTTATACCTGTTCTCTCTTTCTGGAAAATTCCCATTCAAAGTGATAACCGTGCTGAAGACCAAGAACTTTGTGGGCAAAAATTAACTGAGGGTCCATTTTCTTTTGCTAACTGTATTAATTCTATCTGGAAGATATATTGCTTAATATTGCGAAGTTTATTTTGGTAGTCAAAAAAGTATGGAAAAATATCTATTAGCTAATCAGGACATTTCTGAAATACGTGCTGAATACAATGCAGGACATTCCACCATTATTTTAATTTATAGTTAATTTTAAGGATTTTTTATTCTCTTTTGTTAGTACATATATCTAACATGCAATGTTGCTGTAGATCATTTTCCTCAGTTGTTCAGTAAACTAAATGTGTATAAATATTGACAATGAAACTGTTATATATATTGAAACATATAAAAACAGCAGCATTAGTGTTATTGATTAACATTTAATTTACTGAGCAACTGCGGAAAAAATGGCCTACATCAACATTCCATTAGTGTAAAATATTTATTTTAGGGAAAACATAATGCCAAATTGAAATACTTCTTCATCTGTTGACGATAATTTGCTTAGATGAGTATAATGGAAAATATCGTGCCTTGTGCTATGAAACTGGATTAGAATGACTCAAATAATACTTGGAGGAATATATAACGCCAGGATCTTTTATTTATTCATTTACCATCTTTCGCAGTGTCTATATTGCCTATTAGATATTATATTTTTGTTTAACTGGATGTCTTATGACTGGATCCTATCATCAGTCAGTATAGGAAGGAAGGACAGCAATGTGCTAGTACCACCCTGAAATGTGAAAGTTTTATACTATGTGTTCTGGGCCTAGCCACAGTGAAGTCTTTGCTTTTAATGCATTTCATCTTCTTCTATTCTTGTTTATAATAGATTCAGATTAGATTAACCATTTTCTTTGTTACTGACAATACACAGTCTGATTGAATTGTGTTGATTCCAACATGTTAACATAATAACATATATACCATGGGTTGGTCATTGCCACAATAACACGTGGTTTCTGTAGTGCTCTCTCAAGTATCCCAATTGGGAACACGCAGGTCCCAGATTTCAGTTTTCCATGATGTATTGAAATCACTCCTTGCGAACGCGAGAATGATTCCTTTAATTGGTTCAAATTCCTTTCCCATTCCTTGATCCCTATGACTTTCCATCTCTACTGACCTCGACGTCGACGAAGTTGTATAAATATGGAAAGTATCCCCTGTGGAGAAATAGTATCCTTTAGTGATTAAATGGCTTCTTGAAAGCTGTTCTGAGGATTTCTGAATGTGTCGGTGTAGTTCAGAATTACATGGCAGACCTTGCAACTTGATTTACTCAGTGTTTTTCCCCACACTCTTTTTTTTAGACTAACATTCTTTCAGTGCTCTGTATTCCTTGCAGTGGCTTTGAGGTGCGTGTGAAGCCTCAACTTTGAGTCCAGTGATGTTAGTAGCTACTTATATCTGAGGGCCAGTGCCAGACAATAATTCCACAGATGGCACTCTCTGATGTGTTGGCATATTCTGTGGAGAGCAGCATCAACTCTCTTAGTGCGACTTGGTTTATGCCTCTCAGGACAGGCGCACACTGCCACGGAGTAGCACAGTGCCCAAGCAGATGTGGAGGTTTACTGAGGTTAGCCATACAGTTTACTCAAGGTGTTATTTTGTTCGGATACTTTTCTTAACTATGCGACAGTGGCTTTTAGAAGAGCAATTTATCTAAAGAGTCACACTAAGGTAATTTATGTTATCATTTCTCTTTTGCTTAGCCCATTTATGACGTGGATGAAATGCGCTTACCTCAGTTTTTGTTGAATTTAGACTTAGTTAATTATTTTATGAGATCTGAGATTTTATTGAATTATTTGTCCCTCTCTTTCTGAACTTTATTGTTTAATCTGCCTGTATTACATCAACAGTCGCCTTATTTATTTGTTATTTTGTTAGGTATTCTCCAAAAGATTAGTACAGCTTATTCTCTCCTTTTATTCACAAGACTGTCCATATTTTCAATCGATCTCTTGATTAATTTTATGAATCAGTTTCACTGTAGGGAGAAAAATAAAGCTCTTCAAGTGTTTGTATCATAACTTGCTCTTACCAACTGGTTGCTGACCATCTTTACAAATGAATGTGTCCTACAACAGCATCATTACTTGCTTCTCTTACTACTGCTCATAACTCTGTAATATCGACTCGGTTATCAGCATCTAACCATTGCTGCACGCGGATGTCCATACCAGTGACCCCTCTGTGCTTGCAAACTGCTTAATTTATCCTCTCACAAACACGCATCACGCCGGAGCCTGGCACGTTCTCTTGTGGATTTATGACTCTTATATAAGCCTTAACTAAGAGGACCAGAATAGTGTATGAAGTAGCTACCCATCCAAAGACTTTCCCAGGATGCAAACTTTATGTTTAGAAAAGTCTTGAAATATTAGTCTTACCCTCAAAATCTTTTTTATATTAATCCTTGGCCATTGGAAATGTTTTCTATTGAGCAACTATAACAAGACTATCATCATAAATGTAAGAATCACAGTAGTTGTCTGGTTATTGATTGTTAGTGAGATATTGAAAAGTGCTAGAGGAAGTATGATTCCCTGGATGAGTGGTCATCTTCAGTTGTTCGGACCAGTTGTCATCTCCTGGAGGCTGACGAAGAATTGCTTGTTGCTGGAGAGTTCAGTTTTTTGTGAAGTTCATACACGTTTCTAAATAGCGAATGTCGGTTTGCACAGAATCTCTTAAGTAATATTATTTAAATAGCTAAAAAAATACCTCACATTGTGCGTTTAATTGAAATATCGTATCATCACAGAATAATTTTTTTAGGTTGCTTCATCATGAACAAAGGTTCATCTGAATGTATAGAAAGTTTATTAGGAGTCCGTTCATTCACATTTAGTTTTATAGTAATGGGCAATTGAATTAAAAATTTAAAATAATCCATGTAAAGACCCACTAACAATTGGGGTGGGGCAACCATGCATAACAAAATCGAGAATACGCAACAATATGGTATTAGACTACCTACAATTAAACTATTTCAAATAGTTGAGGTGCTAGGTGTAACAGAGAAGTGTACAGTAAATTTTAATCAAAAATTAAATTCCCTAAAGCTTGACATAAAAAATGCATACGAATTGTGTTAAATGCTGAACAACAACAAATTTGAAGTTACTGTAGAAGAGTCGAGGGTCCACTGCACCCCAGAAACGAACTATTATACAATACACAGCTTTGAAGGTTGTTAGCTTATCCTTTCGCCATCTGCAACGCCTCCCTGTAAAGTGTGGTACAGTTCACTTCCAATTGAACACTTTGTATTTGTTTTTGTTTGTGATAGAGAAAAAGGAGTTAATTTTTAAAGCCAGAGCATATGATCTGTAGAAGTGCACTAAACAAGAATTGATTAACAGCTAAAAATTCACAATTACAAGTAGGTGTTCATATTTAAATTGCTGAGCTCCGATGTTGTTGGAAGCCAACTGATCTGCGCCCAAAAAAAGGCGAAATCGATTGTATCTGTCAGAAAGGTCAAGACCAGTATTTTGTGGTATGCATAGGGAATTCTTTGTATTGATAGTCTTTTTGAAAACAAATGGCACAAAATACATTTTTTTGGACCAAATAAATAAAAAATTATTGAGAAGCTCAAGGAAAAGAATCATCTTTGACCACGACATTGCACCTGCTTATGAATGTACTTTAACAATACAAACTCTTAGGGATTTGTAGTACTAATTAGAGCATCACATTTACTATATTTTTCCAGCTCTGACTTCCATGTAGTTTCAAGGCTAAAGATATTTAAATGGAAAATATTTTGAATCAATTGAAGTGATAGTAGACATAGATGGACATTTATCAGACCAACAAGAATCACAACAGGAATAGAATCCATTCACAGAAAGAATGTTGGACATAGTGCATTAAGCTACAGGGGATGAGGTAGACAAATAATGCTTTTTTTTATTAAAAATTACATTTCCTGTAAGGCTTAGAACTTTCACTATGCCCCCAAATGCATTGCTTGTTGATTTTTGTTTGAAATATCCTATTTTTATTGAGAAATTGGAATTGATTTTAACAATTTCTTATATGAATTTATTTCGACAAAAGTAAAAGTATTGTTTTCTTACGCCACTTTCTCGTTAGGAAGATTGCGACTGTCCTGGAATAGTTTTCCATGCTAAATGTTGCTCTTATTAAACAGTCTCAGCCATAGCTGTCAAAACATTGAGGAAGGCTCTCCAACTAGCAAACTACTCCCTTGAGTCTAGAGCCATCTAAACGGAATACCATATTAGTTTTTAAAGACTGATGCTGAGTTCATATTTTTTGTTGTGTTGGTTCTGAAGGAAACAAGACCATTTTTACTGTGCACGAAGATCACAGTGTCAACTGCATAGTAACTGTTTACCATTTATCTTGTTAGGTATTCTTAAAAATAGCTTCATAATCAGGACCGGATCCTGGATTTTGCTTTAGGAGGGGCTTCTTGAGTGGATTTTGGTTGGGGGGCTTGCCTTCAGTGGATTTTGGCTTTGGGGGGGTGCTTGAGTGGGGCAAAAGGTAGTTTTTTTAGTCCCTCGGGCCTCGAATCAGTAAAGCTAAAAAAAAAAAGGTCCAGAAATTACAATGTCGGAGGTGGAACTAGATACATTTGGGGGGCTTCAGCCCCTAGCCCCCACCCCTGGATCCGCC
>JARYHS010004593.1:0-12998 GCA_031002005.1 Vandiemenella viatica
TCATTCAGTAACCCTCGATATACTCAGTCCGTCCTGCTCTCGGATAATTGATCAGCAAACCGATTATACTGGTTACTGTTTTTGTCTTCGTGAACACTTAAGCCACATTCAAATTCCTCTTTTACATCTTTCATTGCGTCCTTTTTGAAAGTTTGAATATGCGAAGTCTTATATAGGCATTCAATCAGAACATTGTATGAGCAGTCGCTTCCTGTCGCCGTAGAGGTAACATCGGCGCTTAGAGAGCTACACTCCGAGTTTTCCTTGTGACGAATAACGCGTGAACTAGGACAGTGCAAGCACTAGTTGTGTATACTATTATACAGTGAATAGCAGTCAATAAACCAACTAAAAAGTTTTGTTTAGGAGAGTGTGTGTACCTCGCCACCATGGAGGGTGGCGAGTATGGTGAAGGTGGCATACAGCCACATACTGACAGTGCGCCGTCGGGTAACACGTGCACCAGTTCCGTAGTGGGCGAGGCGCTGGAAACATTAGCAATGGACTACGCCGACGGTGCCCCTATACTCCAAAAGCAGTCCAAGAAAAGACCACGCCGAGAGGAGAACAACGTAACAGCACTGGGAGAGGAAGTCAACATGCTGCTGCCAGCTGCAGCAAGCACGCCGCCAACAGCTCCTCCAAGCACGTCGCTGTCAACTCCAGCCTACAGCATACAGTCAACAATCCCCGCACACTCAGCTGGACTGGTAAGTGAAGACGCTTTGCAAGCCAGTGATCCTAACGCAGTGCTGAGGCAGCCCCATTTCTATAAAGAAACAGATTGCGGTCCATTTGTTGTACATGCAGAATATGAAGCAAGTTATGTGGAGCAGCACAAAACAAACCTAGGCCGTCTGCACCCAATGGCGGTAGGGAAATTAATACGTGACGCTGTGCCCGGCATAAGAAACTTTATCTTAGACATAAGAAACAAAGGGAGAAACAAAGTTCAAATTGAGCTTAAATCTGCTAAGTGGGCAAACCTTTTGGCGAATTCCAACAACCAGCCAAAGCATATACAATATTATATCCCTCGTTTCTTTACTGTTAAGGAGGGCGTGGTTAGGAATGTGGACCCAGGGCTTACTGACTCAGAAATCTTGCAGGAAGTGGAATCCGCTATAGAAGTTTTGGAAGTGCGACGTATAATGAGGAAAGTTGTAAAAGACGGAGGGGTTGAATACGTTCCGACTCAATCGGTCCGCCTAACGTTTGGAGGACAGCGACTACCTGAATATATTAGCATCTTTTGCACAAGATGTAGTGTAGAGCCATATATACCCCGTGTAACTCAATGTTTTAACTGTTTACGTTTTGGACACCTGAGCAAGCAGTGCCGCAGCACATCCCGCTGTGCCAAGTGCATGGGTAAACACGTTACAACTAGCTGCGACTTTCAGGGCCCAGTCATCTGTATCTATTGTGAAGGCAACCACTTGGCCACTAATTTCAATTGCCCAGAATTCAAAAAACAAAAGAGGATTAAGGAGAACATCATCCTCCATAACATGACTCTGGAACAGGCTCTGACCTTAGAAAATACGTCAACTTATGCAAAACGCACAGCTCCACCACCCCCACCCAGAAGCAACAAGGAATACCCCCCCTTGCCGCTACGTAATAATGTGGAATACTCCACACCGTCGCCAGTTGCCCAAATAGCCGGTACTACTCCACTCATACCACAAGCCAGGGCCACGAGAAATCACTACACCATAAAACCACGACACCCACAGTCTGTATACAACCGTACAGAACAACCCGCCATTCCTCATGGGCGTCGGCAACAAGACAGAATAGACAGGAAACAGGCAACACATGACGCAGAAAACCTCCAGCCCCGAAGAAGAACCAACCTGCCCCCCGCGGAGTTGTATTACGACGCATATGCACAGGCCAGTGGACTTCCCATACAGAATAACCCACACGGTGCTAGTAATACAGTAGCGAACGAGGAAGCAATTGATAGAGTATGTAGACTTGTGACCTCACTTTTCAGTATGGCCAACACAGGAAACCTCCCACACAACTTGAGGGAACACATAGCCGCATTCCTAAACTCGGACGGTCCACAGGAAGAAGCAGAGACAAACGCACGAGACAATGGAACAGATCTTATGTGGAATACACAACCAATCATGGCAAACAACGACAATATCGCATCTCGTTATAACTGTACTGATGGGTAACCACGGCCCCAATATCTTACAGTGGAACTGCAGGTCTATCCGCTCAAACAAGGAATCCTTAGAACACTTGCTGAAATCAAATAACATTAGCATAGCCGCCATATTAGAAACTTGGCTGAAACCCGAAGAGGAATTTAAGTGCGCGGGCTACAGAATAGTGCGTGCCGACCGTCCAGGCGGCTACGGGGGAGCGGCTCTACTAATAAAGAAGAACATACAATTTTCTGAAATAAAAATCCGGAGCACTGCTCCGAATATCGAGGCTTGCGCGATACGTCTCAAAATTATGGGGACAGAAACAACGGTCATGGCTCTCTACCGGCCTCCAAACACTCAGTTCGATAAACAAGCATTTTCAAATATCCTGAAGTATGTCATGCAACCTGCCCTGATAATGGCTGACCTAAACGCACACCATAGCACATGGGGATGTGGAAGAACAGACCGCGCCGGAAGACTGTTGCTAGATGCGTTGGACGACACAGATATAATAATTTAAATGATGGCACTGAAACAAGGATAGTTGGGCCAGCACACCAAAAATCAGCAGTGGACATAACGCTAGCATCACCAGCCATTTCTCTGGCAGCCACATGGCAGGTCATCCAAGACCCATCCGGATCAGATCACTTACCAATAATGATCACCTTCCCTGTGACTAGACAAAGAATAACACCGACACGATCGCCATACCGCTGGAAGATAACTAACGCGGACTGGTCGCAGTATGAGAAGGAAGTCACAAGAAACCTTGAGAGCTTCGAACTCTCGGACGACGTAGTAGCTGACTACCAAGGCCTTATGACAGTCATTGAAAAGGCGGCAATAAAAGCTATCCCCGAGATTAAACCACGCACCTGCCATAAGAAATCACCTCCTTGGTGGGATAAAGAGTGTCAACTAGCAATAAAAGAAAGACAGATGGCCCTTCGAAAATACAAAGTCTTGGCGACAGAAGAAAACTACCTGTATCTTCAGAGAACAGTAGCAAGGACCAAAAGAGTCCTAAAGAAGAAAAAACGCCAGGGCTGGACTGACTTTTGTAACTCTCTCAACAGAACTGCTCCAGTAAAAGATATATGGAAGAAAATAAAAGGCTTTCAGAACTCGACAGGAACTACACTTAATACGGCTCCAACTAAAAACGTTGCGGAGGACATCTTGGGCAACCTTACCCCAGCCACAGCCTCGGAGAAGGTGGAGATCACAGAAGATGGGAGGCAACATGACCCTCTGTTAGCGCCTTTTACAGAAGAGGAACTTGAAGCATCACTTAAACGTAATAACAACAGTGCCCCAGGCCCAGACAACATCCATTACAGCATGATCTCATTCCTCCCAAGGCGAGGGAAGAATATATTCTTAAGATTGATTAACGCTGTGTGGAGCAAACGCGTGAGTGTACCAGAGATGAAGCGCGTAAGAGTAGTACCTATCCTGAAACAGGGCAAAGACCCCGCACTTGCTTCGTCCTACAGGCCAATATCTCTTCTATCCTGTGCTCTTAAAACACTAGAACGAATGGTCAAACACCGGCTGGAGTGGCACCTAGAAAATAAAAGTAAACTACCAAGACACCAAATAGGCTTCAGGAAGGGAAAAGGCACTATAGAGGTAGTTGCTAACCTAATGACAGACATTTATGAATGCTATCGCAGTAAAGCGTATCTCATGGCCTTGTACGTGGACTTAACACATGCCTATGATAATGTGGCTCCATCGATACTCTCTAGAAAACTATTGGACTTAGGCCTACCGAGCAGATTCGTAACTAACCTCATGTCATTGCAGGCAGATAGGGCGCTAGAAATTCACATCAATGGTACAACAGTAGGCCCTCGAATTGCATCTCACGGTCTCCCTCAAGGCTCCACGCTATCACCACTGCTGTTCAACATATATACCAGCGACCTTGGAAGACTGCTAATAGGGAGGGTAATGATGCTCCAGTATGTAGACGACTTGTGCTTCTACGTAATGATGAATGAGCTAGCTGACTGCAAGAAGGTCTTGGGAGACTTTGTCAACCTTTTGCGAAAATGGCTCGTTAACAATGGCTTGGACATATCCCAAACCAAATCAGCGGTGTCAATTTATAGCAGACGCAGGATACCTGACATGGACGAGATACAGCTCGGACCCTACCGCTTCCCGTATCGACGAGTCGTCAAATACCTAGGGGTCACAATAGATAACAAACTCAGCTGGAAACCCCAAATCAAAGACATCTCAAGCAAATGTGAGGCGGCACTTAACGTCTTGAAGGCAACCACAAAACCTTGGTGGGGTACAGACCCTAAAGTTGCCATGACCTTATACCGATCGCTCATTAGACCACACCTGGATTATGCAAGCATCTTCTACGGATCAGCAGCAGAGACCACCCTAAAAACCCTTGATAGACTGCAGTACAAAGCACTAAGAATATGCACAGGTGCAATGACATCAACCCCAACCAACGCGCTATTGGTAGAAGCGCTAGAGCCACCTCTTCATATAAGACGAATGCAGCTCTGCAAACAGTTTCTACTTAAGCAAATGAAGATTACAAACAATCCCCTCATCCAGAAGATTGAGGCACTTGGAAGTCAGCTCACTAATAGAAGAAACTGGCCACGCAAAAGGACTCCAGAGCTAATTATAGCAGAAAATGAAATCAACATGTACAGCAACAACATAATGTCGACCTCCCACCTACCAGAGTTTTGTGTGCCATACGAAGCAACGATTACACCTCTCAACGTGAGAACCGACATCAAGCTGAAAGACTCCAGTCAGAACAACTCCGCTAGACTGGCAGAATTTCTCGCGCAATGGCCAAATGCTTCCCACATCTACACAGATGGGTCAAAATCAGGTTCATCAGTTGGTTGTGCATTTTTGGATCTGAAGAGGAAGTCATACGGTATGCTGAAACTACGCAAGGAAGCAACCATCTTCACTGCGGAAATGGTGGCAATTCAAAAGGCAATTGAGTATGCTGAGGATTTGGAGGACACAACATCGGTCATCATATCAGATTCCCTCTCTTCGCTGACCAGCCTGCAAGGACACACGCAGACTACCAACAAAGACAACATCTTATGCAACATCTTGGAAGCAGCATACCGGGCGAAACAGAAAGGCAAAACACTTGTGTTCGTGTGGGTGAAAGCCCACATCGGTCTGCACGGTAACGAACAGGTGGACCAACTGGCGAAACGAGCTTGCGAAGAAGGTGGCGACTACCCCCTCCTAACTGCGAGGGACCTACTGGCAACTGTGAAGAAACAAACCAGAGACGCATGGAATAGAGAATGGGAAGAATCTCTATTGATCAAAGGGAAACACTATGGAAAAATCCACCCAGTCATCCCTCACCATCATTGGCACCACAAACTCAACCTACCAAGGAAAGCTATTGTAACAATCGCTAGATTAAAGTTCAACCACGGTTGTTTCCCGGCACACCTAAACAGAATCAACATTGCCCAAAGTCCGTTATGTGGATGCGACGATACGAGCATAGGGGACATGGACCACATCTTCTTCGGCTGCAAAAACAGACAGGATAGCATCACAGACCTGATAGAGGAACTAGTGAGGTTAGGTCACTCTCCACCCTCAAAAGTGTCACACCTACTGACGACCGACGACGCCAGAGTTTTCATGGTGCTGTACAGATTCCTGAAAGACGGTGGTATTGACATATAAACCCCAAAGATCTCCAAGAACATTAGTATCCACGATCCCTGATTTTACACACCTAATAACAATATGTTACGTAAAATAGAGACATTAGACCCTGAACGCAAGATATGTAACACTGTGTCACTAACCATGTGAGTGTGAGTGAAGCCACAAATTGTGAGATGGACACACGGGCTACATGACATTCAGGACCTGTGTTTTGTGTGGAAGTGATATAACTATAATTACTTTATGTACCTAATAATAAAAATGTAGTACTGTAATAACGACCAAGGACTTGGGAGAGAAGTCCATATACTGTTATAGACATAATTGTTATGACTAGAGCTATGTGTGGATAGCTCAGGTAACCGTGGTGATATCAAATACCTAATATAGATATGAAACATTGTAATAACGACCAGGTATTCTTATCTTTATCCTACTCTATCTTCTTTTGTTCAGAGAAATCACAGATTGTGATACAATTATAAATGTCACATAATATCAAGGACCAGTATAATATGTATGTAGCTAGAGACGTAAGACCAACCATATTGAATTCTCATTCCTGTCATTACGCAAAGTAATAGAAACCATGTATATGTGAGAGAGCTTATAATTTGTGTTAAGGCCATAAGCGCCACATATTAATCATGACCAGGTCTTCCCGTGGAAACACAATGTACTGTAATCATAGCTTTAGGTAATTAGAGATATGAAATATTGTAACAATGTCCAAGTAATGTGTAAGAGAAGTCATAATTGTGGCATGTGAGATACAATTCCATGATCAATAATACCTGTAAATAAGTGATGTAACAATTGATATGGCTATATGGCTCACCGGCCCACTGCCAATAAAAAAAAAAAAAAAAAAAAAAAAAAAAAACATTGTAGGAGGAAAACTGAGGCATAAAATTGAAGTTCAATGCGGCCAACGTCAGTGTCAAACAAGGAAACCAGTATTAAACGCTTTCCGTCTACTACGATATTTGAGAATTACACTCTAGCTGCGGAGAGTAATAGAGCTGATTTATAAAATGTTGTAACAATTAGCAGTGTTATTGCTCAACGTGATAATTTCATTCCAACAACTCTTAATCTTTACTTTAAGACATACTTGAAAAAACGGGAAAACATTATAGAGAATTAGTCATAATCCATATTGAAATTTCTTATTTTACCACATTTTATTGAGACTGCAAATTTCTGTAGTTTATAAATTGATTTGAGGTCTTTGCTCAAGTAGAATGTGAAGTAGGAACCAATTTTTTTTTTTAACATTTCTCTGAAAAGATTTAATTGTTACCTGTTTGGTTAATAGCAAACCGATAAAAAATGCTGTCATATTCGGTTTAATACAATTTCATTTAATATAACAATATCTCCAAGACAAAAACTATTGACTCAGTTTTAAGTGATTCTCTGTATATGATTTCATTTGATAAAAACAAGAATTATATTGAGACTGTAACAGCCCACCTGTCAACACTACATTGGAAGAAGAAGAACAAGAACAAGAATGATCTCAAAATCAGGGAAGCTTCAAGGTGTGAAACTTTCTTAGTAACACACACCAACGTCGACGTCGAGGTCATTAGAGGCGGGAAAGTACTTATTGCAAGGAAGAAATTCGCTCATTTCCTTTTCATTAAACCATACCGACATTCACCTGGAGTGTTTGGTGAAACCATGGATAACCGAAATCTCGATGACCGAACAGGGATTGGAATCTGCGTCCTCCCGAATGTAAGGCCAGAACGTTACTACTCATCTCTCCGACATTGCAAAATACCATCAAATAATTGTCGAGGATAATTTCTGGTGGTATAAAATATGCTTGGCTAAAGAAGGTTTTAAAATAGACTACAAGCCACGTTTCAAAATTTTCTCGGAACACTGCAACTGTAAGTAGGAATGTAAACAGTTTTACTGCTTAAGTCTCTGAGATTAACCGTCGTAGTTGCACCGCGAAAAATCCACATAACAGAAATGAGATTACAGCTACTGAGAAATCATTCAGAATTATTGAGGTATATAATATCACTATGCAACATCGGAAAATGATTATTAATCATATTACGTAGTCATCATCATGTTGCTGCAGTAACTACAAAATTCAATCGTTTGTCCTCGGTTATCAAATTTTTCGCTACTCTGTAGCTTCTAGTTTTATTCCAAACTAGCGAGAGACATAATGATGTTACTTTCAGCATAGTAATCGTAACAAATACACAGTTACAAGAGATTAAAGCACTGTGAGCTGTTAAAGCAGCTAGAATGTAGTCGCAGAAGACGAATTTCGGACGAGGAAACACTGAGCGGTTTAATGCTCTATGTAAACAAACAAATATCTGCTTTCGATCACAATTTCAATTTCACGCACCACTTGAGGAGAGTAAGAAGGATACATTATAATATTGTTTTTACAGTTTATTCCTTCATCTGACACGTAATCTTTACTGGATTGCAACAATATTTCTTTTTCATGATCCAAAACTTCAAATAAAGCAAGAATCATTGTTTTAGCAAGTTCTTTTAGCATTGTTTATTTATTTATTTACCTTTGGGACGAAATCTTATTGTAAGTTGGTAACAGGATAAAAATTTGCTCCGGATTGAATTGAACGTAAGAAGCGCTCTTCTTTTTTCCAAATTTTTGTTGGTTAATATGACTACGGTGTATTAAATTTCGACCTTTGAGAATAGTGAAAACCAAATCTTTTGTGGTTAGATTAGGTAAATGAATACCAATCAATATTTAGTTCCAGTGTGAAGCGTACTTTTTTTCAGTGTTTCAAATAAATAATAAAACAGATGATCACTGACATTACAAGCATTTACAAGCTGATTTTTATGAAGAGTTTAAAAAGTTTTACAAATTCCAGAGTTATGAAATTAATTCGGCTTTTAATTCAAGCTTTAACGATACATCACCATACACAGGACTCAGTATATCAAAATCTATAGATACAAAGATGTATTAATTGTATTACATTCAACTACTGCTAAGCAGACGTGTTTGAAATTGTATCAAAACATTTCCTAGCATTCCTCAATTAAAAGACTGAGTTATGCCTTCCATGGAATCATTCTGTATTTTTATGGTTCTATTATCATAAAATAATTCAGAGATCCACTTGCAAACCAAATACAGGAATGAAAATCCGAATGTAGTAGGTGATTCATAACTTTTTGCATCGAAATTAGATAGTAACAATTTTGAATTCACGGTACAGCTATCGAGACTTCGGTTTTCGTAGAGTTCCCAGAATGACTTTAGTGAACGTGGAATCGATCCTACTTAAATATTGAGACCTAAATTTGTTTCTT
This sequence comes from Vandiemenella viatica, assembly GCA_031002005.1. Lineage (NCBI taxonomy): Eukaryota > Metazoa > Arthropoda > Insecta > Orthoptera > Morabidae > Vandiemenella > Vandiemenella viatica. Next base: position 9,198 of record JARYHS010004593.1, read on the forward strand.
ACACAGTTAATATTTCCCGTGTCATTACAAAAGATATATTAAAGACTCAACTGAAAAGATAACGACAAAAAGGAATTTGGATTATTTGATCTATCCAGGAAACAAATCTTTTATTTTTACATCCCAATCAGTGAATCATGTGCTATTAGTCTCCTGACATACAGGAAACACGAGGGGAACGTAACACTTCATCAAACCACTCGTGCCCGGAGCCAGACTCGAACCGCGTACCTTTCTTCCGCGAGACTGGGCGCTTCCTAGCCACTAATCTTCCTGCTCGGCATCGGCCAATCTGAGCGACCCACAGCGTTAGAGATTTACCAGCTCATAACTACTCGTTCGGCAACATTTTTCCGCGTTGCAGAACTGTCCTGTTACTTCCTTGAAGCATTAAATTCAATAAACAACACGTTAAAAAAAATATGTTTGCTGTACATCATTAAACTACGCGTTAGAAATATATTTCACCCATTCACTATTGATGTTTAGTTGTTTTAATTTTTTTATCTTTTGCTCCGGATTATAGTTTTATTTTTTACTTCAGTGAGAATTTTTTACCGTCTACCTGCGGGAGGAGTAGGAGTAATATTAGCATTAGATCGGACTAAGAGGTTGGCCTACAAGAATAAGTTGATGCCACAAATAGAGTATAATACATGATATACATCATTAACTCCACTCGTGACCATCAATAGTCGCACAATATTGTTAATTACGGAAGCTTTCTGTCCATCATTTTTTGATATACCTTCCATCTTTACATCGGCAGTCGAATACAGAAGTGCAATGTGTAAAATTTTGCCATATTCACTAATGAAGTTGATTTTCAATCAAATACTGACAAAGCTGGAATCTAACTTTATTTATAACTTTTTTTAAAAAAAGGTAGGAATGTTCAATGTTTAAAGGATCTTTTCTTGGTTGTAGTGACAGAAAATGAGTTTTCTTTCGCTAAAATACATCCACAAACTTTTTTTTTTTTTTACGAACGCATATCTCACTGATTCCATCTCATGCTACCGGCAATATTTATTTAATAATTCTTTAAGTTCATGGTTTTTTTTACGTTCTGTAGGTTCAAAAACAGACTTATGAGTAGAACCGGATAACAGAACGTTAGGGCAAGTAGATTCGTTAAATTAATACTAAAGTAATTAATTTTGTAAATGTATTATGTGCCATGTAGCAGACAGCTGCATCCAATGGCTCTGTAACGTTTCCACAAATTTAAATCCAGTGCAAACATCATTTTTTGTATTAAATTTCTTGTTATTTTATGTTTTCGAAGACGAATGTAATACATAAATTGTTTCGTGTCCTACCTTTTGTTCAAAACTAACATTTTGTTTGAAAGCGGTGACTTTTTTTACTAGTTATTGACACTAAATAACTCTCAAATGAATTTAAAAAGTACAAATCAACTAATTTAATGTCTGTGTAATACATTTGTTGCCTTACTGTAATCACTAATCAAGTTTATGAAACGAATAAACTGAAATGTATTCCGTTTTTTGTGGGTCGAGTACGTGACAATTTTTCACAGTAACATGAGTGTACCACCTACCTGGTATAGGACAGTCTTTGCAGTTGTGTATAATGGGTTGAATAATTCCCAGGAGGAAATTTAGCGATGTGTGATTCAGGTCGTTCGGATTAATATGAGCATGGTAGTACTTAATAGTGGGTTGTTATAATAAAGTTCTATTAAAAAAACTTAACACCGTCAAAACGCCGCAGCTCTGTGCCTAATAATAGCAAACTTTCTACTAACTGATAGCAGAAATTCTAAACGCAGAAACTATACAAATTTTTTTTTTAAAAGACTCAAGTGGTGTAGTGTTTCTTTTCCTACACAAAATTTTTGTGTGTGTTGCGTTCAGATGAAAATATTATCTTCGTTACTGGGGGAAAACGAAATACACGAGAAGTGAATCAATGAACAGTCTAGTCGTCATGCTGCAACGCTGTAACGACTGTGGACTACAGCGACAAGGTGAAATCATTTTGAATAAAACTAGTTGCAAGCGGTTTGGATATAGGTGTTGACGTGTGGTTTTCAGAATTCGTTAATAATGTTGCCCAGTCGTGGTAAAGAGAATGGTTTGACTAAAAGTTCTCTCGCTTAAAAAGACGACAGAGAGGTCTCGTTGTAATAACATGGTTGTGTAAACGTTTTTCTTCGACTCTGCAATTAGTGTAGGGTTGGAGAGCTATCGATTAGCTGCTGCGACAGTTTCTCCGTCTTGGGAGCTCTTTTATTAGAGTCTGGCTCACAGCCTCACAGCGCTGAGTAAACTGTCGCCTCGACGAACCAGCAGAGTGCTGCTTCAAACAAGTGCACTGCAGGAGTCACTCCTTCAGTGGGGCAAATAACGTACATCATGGGTACTAGTGTTTGCTCTACGTGCTTAACAGGATATCGTAGTCAACGATATTACTTATTTCTCTGAAAAAGTATGTGCGTAGTCGGCACTGATTCCTAAATACGAAACATTCAATCTAATTTCATAATCAGTTGAAACGCATTTTAAAAAAAATCGTGTATAGTACGTAGGCAGGCTATAATTTTTTTTATTCTGTGTACACTACAACCGAAACTCGTAAATTATTTGAAAGATTTTTATTCTAGACAAGTGCAAATTTTTTATACTGTTTATAATCTAGAAGGTAAGATATTTCTTGCAGTTAGCTCGTCATATGCCTCAAGTTACCATTAGTCGGATATTCAACTTTTGGAACAAAACTTCCTACCATATTTTTGTGACAGCTAATTTTTAAATTGGATAAGTCAAAACGCTCTGAATTTGACGTGTATTTTGTTTCGTTTTGGTGAACTGAACTGGTGCATATGTAGAAAGCTATTCATCAGCAGAGTAGTTTGAATTCTGTTAAACATTCTCCGGCATTTTTTTCTATTTTAGCTAATTTTTCAGCGTCGCTGTCGTTCGGTTTTACTCACAGTTTCTGATGATTTAGGCACCAACCAGGCATTTTCTGACTTAACTGTGAAACTGAAGGGAAAGATTTATATATATATATACACGATGTCAGTCGTTAAAACTGACCAGTACACTGTTACTGACCAAGCCAATCTCTCTGCTTGATTATTCAGCGCGTACTGAAGTCGTAAGTTTAAACTTTAGACCGTGAAGCGCGATGATAGCGCCAGTAACAGAAATAGTGAGGAGAACTTACCAAGAAAGTTAGAAGCGCGCATCCTTCTTCTACAAACTAACAACTAAATCGTTAGATATGGTTAACTGGTTTACAGGAATTTGAAAGTACAGCGGTTTCGTAACGGTCGTTTTCGATAGTCAGTCAGTTTACGCCGTTCATTGTACTCAGGCCGGAAGTCGTTATTAATTCTTAATATTGCATTTAATCTGTTCAGCCTTGACCTCTGACGAGTACAACTATTTCAATTCATAGATCAATGCAGTTAAGAGATTCAAACAGTCCTCTTGTATCATTTTACAACATGAAAACAATCCCTTTTTGATGTGTAAAAATGTTTCCGAAACATCCATCCATCCTATTTAAAATACTGGTTTGATACACCTTGTGTTGGGGCACCGAGTGAGTAGCACAATAGATTGCTTCAGAGTAGCTTCAGAGCCTGATGGAGCTGAATGTGTTTATGTGTGTGACGTGCAGATGTGGTCTCGGACGGGTCCCGTTTTAGTCGCTGTTTGATGTTATTGGCGGCGGGGGCTGACCCCGTTGTGGTCGCAGTTGCGTACAAACCTGTTACGTCAGAACATCCGCCCTTCAACCTTTGCGCCAGCACACGCAAACGGAGCT
>JARYHS010004594.1:0-21320 GCA_031002005.1 Vandiemenella viatica
CTCCTGGCCCCTTGCTTTTCTCGATAGTCTATGTAGCAGTGATTAAACTGCATAGAAATCGCACCTTTATTAATGAGGGATACGACAAGCTACGAGATGACAGGTCTTGTTACACATGCTAAATACCTACACCCACGAGATAAGTCCATAAACGTTAATACGCTGAATTTCGTTTTTCTTTAGATCGACAGAAATATGTAATTAAAATGGTTAAGTTAAGCTGTCACGCGCGGCGCCCTCCAGACCCCGGCGCCCCGGGCGGTCGCCCGGGTTGGCCCCCCCCTAAAGCCGGCACTAGTCTGTTCATTATGCAAGATTTCATCAAAATCCTTAGAGAAGTTTGTGAGAAATTAATTTGATCTATTTACAAGAGTTGCTCATATATAGTATTAGATTGGACAGATTAAATATATAAAAGTTTAAAAAACTAACCTGAAGGTTGGTTGAATCCTGCAGAAGGAGGCATACTAAGCCATTGTATCAGAGGTAGGACGGTCAGTTCCTTTCCTCTACAATTTAACGTTGATTTCGAACCACAGAAAGCCCCAGCGTAGTTCACATGATAAAATACAAAACTTAAAAATTCTTGCTCCTACCGAGATTTGAACACGGAATCGTAACCGGAATTTTTTGAGAGCTAGCACAGAAACCACTTTTTTCGCCACAAATTACATTTGAGCTGTCAGACCGCTCCATATTTGCTATACATTCAATAAGTTTCTTTCCTAATTATATAAAAGTTTTACAATTAATCTGGCAGTATTTAATGATAACCGGTTACTGTGCAAAGTACGGCTAGTAGAAAAAACTGCTACTGGGGTTGAAAATACGGCTAGCTGCTTCCTTGGCACTTTAAGCAAAAGTGTACCCGAAAGCCGTAAAATATGTTTACAAAACTGTAATTCGAGGCAAAACATACGATTACGCCACATCACTGCCTATGCATTAATATACATCTTGAGCCGTCAGTGACGTTTTTATAGTCAGAATTTGGTGTTGCAGCTGTTTTCTTTACTCAGAATCCATTAAGCATCATGAAATGTTAGCAGTCATTCCGGTCCAGGATGTAATTCAACCTAAATACGACAAGATTAGGCATAATGCTGACAGCGGCAATACACGACTCGAGCCGCCTGTGACGTTATTACAGTTCGAACTCGGTACTGCAGCCACCTTATTCACTCAAAAACCATGATACACCTTGCAATATTAGTCTTCATACAGGTCCAGGCTGCATTCAAACCACACCCTCCGCTAATACAGCTCTTTGAAAATTAACACATTCATGCTAAAGATGGCTGCTACATATTGGCTAATACCACACGTAACCTGACGATTTGCATTGTATTTCTCTTTTCTTACCTGTTTTGTCGACTTCGCGTTCACTTTTAGCGTAGATAATCACATTTTCATCCTGAAATAACATTTTTTTTCTAGTGGCCGTACTTTGCACAGCACCCTGATAACCACTTTGTACAATTCAGTAATACTGATGTTTGTGTTGAATACACATTCGGTAAAAAAACGATGATTAGATTATAACTGCTACTATAATTTTCAAAGATGTTTTGTGGAGTAAAAAAACACTTTTGACAAAGCAAATTTTTAAATATCTTCTTTTTAAATGTTTTACACGGGCCAGCTAGTAAACAAGGCTTCCTATCCATTTCGAAGCTAACAGTTGTTTTCAACAGCCAAAAATAAAACAATATACACAATGTGGCGTTAAAATTCTTTTTTTTTTTAGAAATATTGAAGAAAGTAGCATTTGACAAAGTCAGTATCTATTTTTTTAATATCTACTTTATAAATGTTTTACAATTAAACTGACAGTATTTAATGATAACAAGTTTTTACAATTCAGTAATATTGATGTTTGATATACGGTCAATATTATTTTCAAAGAAGTTTTTTAAACTAAAGTATCACTTCTGACAAAGTCAATTTTTAAAAATCTCCTTTTTAAATATTTTAGAATTAGCAGTTACCCGCAACTTCTTCCACGTTGAAGAGTGTTGTAATATAAGATTTTCTTGAGAGGTCTGGTTGCTCAGTGGTTAGGGCGTCCAACTGGAGATGTAAAAGTTCCCAGCTTGAATCCCAGTCTCGGCGAGGATTTTCAAAGGTCCTTAGCTCTACTTTCACCTCTGGCATAGGTTGTTGTGTGATGTGAATTACGCCAGAATGCTCACTTAGTTATGATACCGTGTTGAACTGTGGATCCTCTATGTCCGGTAGGATTACTGGGTTACGTTAAGAGGCTATGAAAGGGGCTGATTGCGGAGACGTAAAGCAGCCTTGTCACCAGGTCAATACGACCATACAATTTATTTTAGAGTTATTTTTATTATTAATAGTAGTAATAAATGTTTAATATTGTTCCACAACTACTTCACTGAATTTTTAAAACAATAAAAATATTCTGTTTGTTAGGTGTATTTTCAGTTTAATATATCCGTATATACAAAATTCGGGATTTGTCTCCTAGGTTTTGGCTATTTTCATAGCCCTAGTTCTCTTACATTTCTTTGAAAGATTTGAATTTCGTTTACCCAGCGTCTCTTAAAATTACTAATTTCATCTCGCGAATAAAAATGAATGTAGTTTTAATTAATGGAAGCTAAAAACGTAAAAGTATTAGCAATACATTGATGGAATCGACTAAATATCAACAACAACAAAATACTAACATCCAAACAACAAATAAATACATAAGTGGCCCAAGAACGTTCATTTCCGTTAAAAAAATTGCTATACTAAAAATAAATATTTTGATTTGCATTGAATATCTGAAAAATAATAATCTTTTATAAAAAAGAGAACTTAACTCTTTGAATATTGATTTTGTTTTGAGGATACATTGGTTCCATCAACAGAAATTTAGATATTATAGTAGTAGGTATAGTAGTAATTGATTCTTTTATCCATAATGATCAGTGGTATTGTGGTAATGGTATCTCTATCTGTGGAAACAGTTGAATTGCCTGTAGACCAGTTTACTATAGACCATTCATTCGTTTGGATCCATTAATTCTGCGCTAAAATATAAATTTCAGTGTTAAAATAGTAATTGATTTTTCTTCATAATTGGTTTCTCAATCTGCCAACAGAATTGAATGTCTGCCAGCAAATTACTACTCCGCTTGTCTGCCACTCCACTATCTGAATAAAACATTTATAAATTTCAAAAATCGGTCAGCGCCACCTGTTCTGCTAAATCACCCACGGTTATTATAAATCTTTTGATACAATATTGGAACAAAGCAACACATGACATCACTAAAATATCGCTCTTGAAATAACTAATAATGTTTCATTCTGGCCCATTCTCCATTTCAACCAAGTCACAAACTCAGCTAATATTACCGCTAGAAAATCAAAGCTTCTATCAGCTGCGCTTTAATACACTCACTATAGGGCCTATTGCATGTTAGTGTTAGTGACGTTATGAATGGCGAAATAAACTTGACCCATTATTTCAGATCGTGATACTAAATGAACCGGAATAATGACGTTGGCAATGTGTAAATTAAATACTGAATTCATCTGAAACTACATGAATTCATCTGAAACTACAGTCATCCGCATGAAGTATGTCATCAGCATCATGACAGTTATTGGAGTAACGTAATTAAAAAAAATATATACTAAAATGTTTGTAACTTACAGTGTTCAACGAAAAGTCCATAATTCTCTAAAATCTTTAATATTGCTGGTCAAGTTAACTTCTCGATAAAGTGACTGTTACTGCTCGTGATTTAGTAAGGTGTATAATTGCATTTAATATGTTGTGGTATGTTTGTATAGTTTGAGCGGCAATATTAACAAAGATAATGGTTTGGTTGAAATGATGCCTGGAACAGATTTATTTTTGTTACAGCATAAGGCAGAAGGAACTTAATTATTATTAGTAATAAGTAAGCAGGTTTCATATGCTCCGTGAAAATTGTGTATTGTGTTGTAAACGACTTTCAATGTTACTTCATGAAACAATAAGTTTCTGCATTAGCCCATTGAATATATTCGTTTTAAGTGTAACATTCGATAGATATTTGCAGAATATTGAACAGTAAGTAAAAAGCAATTATTTGTACAAAAATTCTGAACAAAAAATAAAAAGGGTTAATTAAGTTTTAAATTTCGGCAAAAATAATTTGTAATACAGAGACTGTATAGTAACAAAAAAGAAACAGGAAATAAATTAAACCGACATAGAATTATGACATTTTGCACTTTTAGTGAACCGACTTTAGTGCTGGTATAATCATAGCATTTTACGTTGTTTGTTTTTCTATTATGGAGTAATATTTGATATGTCATACTATTTTTTGTATGCAAATGACAACATCTCTTTGCGAACTTGACAACAGTACCTACCTTTTTTTAAATTTAAGATTAAGTACAGATTTATATATCCTGCTTCCAAACTATTATTTGTCAAGTGCGTCGGTTTTATGGCTTTTAAATTAAACACAAACTTTCATATGTAGGAAGGTTTTTGCTTTTATTTCTGAAAAATAGCGTTTGCGATTTATGTAAAAAGCAAAGAGTAAACGTGGCACGGCTATCTACGATATAGGAAACTCTTTGTTGTTTCCGAATTGATATTAATGGCAATTTCTAAAAGATCTATGGGTTTTTGAGGTATAAAATCTATCGTATGTCACTTCGCACCCAATTAACTGACTTTATGCCAAATTTCATTTAAATGTGTTGAGTTATTAAGGCGTGATTGATTCCAGAAGTACATCCAAACAGACATCCGAACTTTCTCGTTTTCTCATTTATAGATATAATATATAGATTAAACATGTAGTGCTAGTATTCCTCGGAAGGAAAGTATGTAAGAAGTGTTCCTTGAAACCAAAGAGAAAATATTAGTAGGTTTCTTGGTATCTGAATCGTCTATGAGATGGCGTTAGAGCTGTTTTCGTGATACCAAGTTCAAAAATTGTTCTTATTTTGTAAAATTGGGTTTTTGCAGGGAAGACTTTTCATAAACTTAAAAAGCAAAATATTATCTAAATATGAAATTTCATCCAAATTGTTATTACCGTTTCTGAGATATAATATATATATATATATTTATTGCTCGTTTGAAGGTATAAAATTTTGCCCTTTAAGGGTCGAATTCTAAAATATTCCTTTCTTAAATTATGATTTTATCAAACCGGATACCTTAACCTCTAAAATAACACCTCGATTTCAGTTAGATATCGAGTGAGATAAATAGCTCGTGACAAAAAAAATGGTAATGGAAATAATGATAATTTTGCCCATTATGGATCGAATACCAAAAAAATCCTGTCTTAAAAAATTTTGTGGCCAGGCGGAGATCTTAATCTTTAAAATAATACTTCATTTATCGATTTAGGTTAGGAGCGCAGGGAGATAAATGGTTCGTGGTACAAAAAACACATTTTTTAGCTTAAAGGGTTGAATTCCGAAAAATTTCTTTCTTAAAATATGAAGTGACCACGGCGGAGATATTACTCTTTAAAATTATACCTCAGTTTTTCATGTCCGTTAGATATCAAAAGTGATAAAAATTGCGGTATAGAAATATTGATACTTTTGGCTTTTAAGTGTCGAATTCCAAACAATAATATTCTTAAAATACGATTTGACCAAAGTGGAAACCTTGATCTCTAAAGTAATAAGTCATTTCTCGATTTCAATTAGATATCAAGGGAGATAAATAGCGTGAGACAAATATATATTATGAAAATAATGATAGTTTTGCGCTTTAAGGTCAAATTCCGAAACATTCCTTTCTTAAAATATGATGCGATCACGGCGGAGACCTTAATATTTAAAATGATACCTCATTTATCTATATCAGTTAGATATCAAGGGAGATAAATGGCTCGTTGTCTAAATATTGAAATTTTTGTTCTTTAAGGTACTAATTTCGAAAAAGGATGTCATATAAGCGGAGATCGTAATTTTTAAAATGATACTTCATTTATCCATTTATGTTAGGAAAGCAGGGAGATAAGTAGTTTGTGGTATAAAAAAACTGTATTTTAGAAATATTGACATTTTTGCCGTTTAAGGGTGGAATTCTGAACAATTCCTTTCTTAAAATAAGATGTGATCAAAGTGGAGACCTTAAGCTTTAAAATGTTACCTTATTCATACTTTTTGGTTAGTTATCGAGGTAGATAATGGCTTGTGACAAGAAAACACTTAATAGAAATAATATATATGACTAGACGAACCGTGCGAAAATTTCACGATTAAAATGCGATGAATAGTGAGGTTGAATGCTTGTAATATAATGAATAGTAGAACCATACTTTTGTAGCAAATATTTCATTTAGTGTAATAGGTACGCAGCAAAATACTCACAACATATTACGAAACAGTTAGGAAAATTTAAAACACACTGTATTTATGACAAACTGTCACTGACCTTAGTAGAATAAAACCAACCTTAACAAAATGCACACAACATATCAACATCTCTGAAATATTTGTTGCTGTGCGAATAAAATGTTTACAATGGAATTGTATAGCAAAACGACAGTGTTTCCGTAACAAAAAAAATATATCAGAAAAGCTACTAATTGAATAAAAAAAAAGTTTATTGACATCTCTGTGATATCCGCTGCTGAAGTCAGGGGACTTGGCTCTGAACAGTCTCATACGCGCTACCACTTTAAGCACCAAATTCCGAACTTTTTTTCTTAATTTATGATTTTACCTAGCTGGAGACCTTAATTTCACAACGATATGTCATTTATCTATTTCGCATAGCTATCGAAGAAGATAAATGGCTTGTATTAATTTTTTTTTTTTAAAAAACACGTTCTATAACTAATATTGATAAATTTACCCTTTAAGGGGAGAATTCCAAAAAATTCCTTTTATAAAATATCAACCAAGGTAAAAAAAAAGTTTTGAGAAATGATGATATTTTTACCCCTTAAGGGTGTAATTTGGAGAAAGTTTTTTCTTAAAATATGATGTGACCATAGCGGCTAATTTAAATCGATACGTCATTTATTGATTTCGATTAGGTATCAAGGGAAATAAACAGCTCCTGACAGAAAAATGCTTTGTAAAAATATTAGTACTTTTGCCCTCTAAGGTTAGAATTCTTAAAAATTTCTACTTAAAATGTGGTAACGGAACCGAAGACATTACGAAGCTTTTAAAGCTTTTAAATGATACCTCGTTTATCAATTTTGTTTAATTGTCAACGGAAATAAATGACTAAAGACACAAAAAACGCATTTTAGAAATGCTGATATTTATGCCCTTTAAGGGTTGAATAACGAAATATTCATTCTAAAATATAATGTGACCATGGCGGAGACCTTAATCTTTAATATGATACCTCATTTATCTATATCGGTTATATATCAAGGGAGATAAATGGCTCGTGACACAAAAATGCATTATAGAAAAATTTATACTTTTTCCCTTAAATGGTTCAATTTCAAAAACATTCATTCTTAAAATATGATGTCACAAAGCTGAGATATTATTCCTCATAATCCTACTTGATTTATCGATTTTGGTTAGATATCCAAAAAAAGCATTTTAGAAAAAATCGACATTTTTACCCTTTAAGGTTCGAACTACGAAAAAATCCTGTCTTAAAATATATTGTTACCACGGCGGAGACCTTAATCTTTAATATGATACGTCATTTATCTATATTGGTTAGAAATTAAGGGAGATAAACAGCTCGTGACACAAAAATGCGTTGTAGAACCATTCATACGTTTTCCCTTTAAGCGATGAATTCCAAAAACGTCATTCCTAAAATATGATGTCACCGAAGCTGAGACATTATTCCTTATTATCTCACTTGATTTATCGATTTTGGATAGATATCCAGGGAGATAAATGGCTCGAAACACAAAAAACGTATTTTAGAAATATTGACATTTTTGCGCTTTAAGGGTCGAATTTCAAAAAATTCCTTTCTTAGAGTATAATGTTACCATGGCGGAAACCTTAGTATTTAATATTATATCTCCTTTATCTACATGGGTTAGATATCAAGGGAGATAAATAGCTCGTGACACAAAAATGCGTTGTAGGATCATTTATACTTTTTCCCTTTAAGGGTTGAATTCCTAAAGCTTCTTTCTTAAAATATGATGACACCCAAGCTGAGATATTATTCCTCATAATCTTACTTGATTTATCAATTTTGGATAGATATCCAAGGAGATAAGTGGCTCGAGCCCAAAAAACGCATTTTTTAAAAGATTTAAATTTTTGCCGTTTAAGGGTGGAATTACGAAAAATTCCTTTCTTAAAACATAATGTTACCACGGCGGAGATCTTAGTCTTTAATATGATATCTCATTTATCTATATCGGTTAGATATCAAGGGAGATAAATCGCTCGTGACACAAAAATGCGTTATAAAATAATTTTTACTTTTTCTCTTTAAGGGTTGAATTCCAAAAACATTCTTTCTTAAAACATGATTTCACAAAGCTGAAACATTACTCCTTGTAATCCTATTTCATTTATCGATTTTGGTTAGATATCCAGGGAGATAAATGGCTCGAGATACAAAAAATGCATTTCTGAAAAATTAAAATTTTTGCCCTTTAAGGGTCGAATCACAAAAATTCCTTTCTTAAACTATAATGTTACCACGGTCGAGATATTATTCTTTAATATGATACCCCATTTATCTATATCGGTTAGATATTAAGGGAGATAAATCGCTCGTGACACAAAAATGCGTTATAGAAAAATTTATACTTTTTCCCTTTAAGGGTTTAATTCCAAAAACATTCTATCTTAAAATATGATGTCACAAAACTGAGACATTACTCCTCATTGTCCTACTTCATTTATTGATTTTGGTTAGATATCCAGGGAGATAAATAGCTCGAGATACAAAAGACGCATTTTAGAAAAATTGACGTTTTTGCCCTTTAATTGTCGGATTACGAAAAATTCCTTTCTTAAAATATAATGTTACCACGGCGGAGACCTTATTATTTAATATGATACCTCATTTATCTTTATCGGTTAGATATTAAGGGAGATAAAACGGTCGTGACCCAGAAACGAATTGCAAAAATATGGATACTTTTGCCCTTTAAGGGTTGGTTTCCGAAAAATTTCTGTCTTAATATATGACGTCAGTATAGCGGAGATCTTAATATTTAATATAATACTTCATTAAACGATTTCAGATAGGTATCCAGGGAGATAAATGACTCGTAACACAGAAAACAGCATTTTAGAAATATTAACATTTTCGCCCTTTAAGGGTGGAATTCCGAAAACCTCATTTATTTAAATATGATGTGACCAAAGTGAAGACCATTTAAAATGACACCTCAGCATTGATTTCGGTTAAGTATGAAGGAAGATACAGGCTTGTGACAAAAAAATACCTTATAGAAATAATATATATGATATGATGATAATGTTGGTGACAACTAGACACTTTGTTATATTTATGATCTTTTAATCTTTGGCTATGGTTGTCCACTTGTCAGTTCAAACGTGAGCGGGTTGTGGTGTTTACTTTTAGTGATGTCTACATTTCTTTCTGAAGTGTTGCAAGTGGCAGGTGAGTGTTCTTGATTCTTACAACGGATGATAAGAGTTGAAATCATTGAAAGTAGTATGTATTGTTTTAAAGATCATATTGTATAAGATATTCCAGAGAAAGTTTCAGTATTGCTATCCGATCGTGTTTGTTTGTGAGGTTAGTAATTCAGTGGCGGGGAATTGGATTGGTGACAGCATAAATTTAATTACATGCAAAATTCTAACAAATTTTATGTTTTTTTACCCTTTCCGCCTTTGTCATTGTTGGACCTACAGTTTAATGTAGATCTGAACAACATAGCATCCTGGCATGTATCATATGATACGCACTACTAAAAATATCTGCCCGTACCAGGTTTTAAAGTTGCAACCTCAACTACCTGTTTACCAGATCAACTGGGGTTTATCAAAAACATTAGAAAAATGTTTTACACCTATGAATTATTTCGTCGAATTAACTTGATTATTAAATTTTGCTGGTAAAAATTGTCCATTATTTATTAATTTTCAAGGAAACAGACCTTCTAGAAACAGTTTTTCATCAACTTCACATGTAAATGAAAGGGTTAGTGAGTGCAACAATGAGGAAACTAATCCTCACAGACCTTTACTGAGGAATCTACCCTAAGATACAAATTATTAATCGTTGTTATTGGTTAGAAAAGTTGGAATCGGTGTTGAAAATAGACCAATGTAACTCTTAAAGTACGGTTGTAATTTGCAAATGCTAAAATCCTGTTAAAGTTACTGTACCTTGATGTCAAGTCTCTGGCCCAGGCTGCTTAGACTGTATTGCATGAGGTACTGAACTTCATCTGCTTGGGGAAATAATTTTAGGTATAAGATGCTTGTAAAAGCAACATTACTTTAGAACTGATTTAGAACAAGAATGAGTTACTTAAATTAGAAATGGTTGTAATTTAAGTGATATCAATATTATCAAGTCTTGTTTGGATTAATGCTATAAACTTTGTGTTACAAAGCTAAATTTCAGTAATAAAAATTTCACTATAGTGACTATACAGAGTACAGTGTGAAAACCTTCTCTTTCCAAAGAATTTAAAATCTTTCCGACATTTTTGAGCAGAAAAGTAGCTTAATGTGGTGATTGTAATATACATTTTTGGGTCTACCTGAGAGTATGATTCCACTACATTTCACTGTGTACTAGTTCTGCAGTAGTCAATCAGAAGACGATTTACTTTCTAGCAATAATTACATTGTAACACATTCTGGACCATTATGATATTGCTTAAACTGCTTCACAAATTATTTCTAGCAGTGTCTTAACTTTGACTACTACCGTATTGTAACACCATTTCCTCAGGGAATTGCAAGCTCCAGTAATCCCAGGTTTCTACAAAACTTAACATGTGAATTCATGTTGGAATTATTTTATTTAATTTAACTGCGATGTAGATTATGCTCTGGTGCCAAATTCCCTACCCATCAATATTTACTCTTTCCTGTACTCGCCTACTTTTGCTCGTTATGAATGTTAACTTCCAATACCTTCAGCATTTTTGGTAAATTATTCCTCATATTTCTGGTAATTTTTCTGGTAATTTATTCTATCCCTGACCCCTTTACATATGAAAAATAATTTTCCAACATCCTTATGTCTGAAATCGATTATCAACTTTCCCCTTCAAAGCACCTTTTGTTATTCTTCCACCAATATTTTTCCATGCGTCATCACCAATATATGCCTTGTATACTCCCATGAGCCTCTTTACCCTCCTCCTATCTTCCAGTGTATCCCACTCTAACTTCTTTATTATATCAGTTACCAATTGTCTTATGTGGTAATTTCCAGAGACAAATCTTGCTGCCCATCTTTGCACCTCCTCCAAATCCTGCAGATAATGCACAAAATGTGGGTCCTAAATTACACCACCATATTCAAGCAATGGTTTGACCAATATTTTGTAATCCTATTCCCTTACTTCTCCGCTACATCATCTCATCACTCTCTCCAACAAGTGCAGGATTTTGAAACCTTTTTCCTACTACCAGTCCAATGTGCTGAATTGAGTTTATCAAATTTTAAGTCTTCAACATGCAATTCCTTCCCCAGCTATATAATAATAATCAACTTTTAGTTTTTTTTGTCTGTGTACCTAATAAGCTGACTCTCTTTCCATTTATCTCCATCCCGTGTTGACCTACCCAGCTAGGTATCTTGTCCAGATTACCCCGGAATTGTTCAGTCTTCTGTTCTGATTCTGTATATGATTGTCATTTGCAAACTAGCCAACTAGCCACAATCGTCCATTATAATAATGAATAGCACATTATCCTGTGTTATTTCTCATTCTTTTGATACTGCATTTCCTACACTAAATATAAGTTGCCTAAAGCTTTGTTGTTGACTTGAAAACCACTTACATATATCACCGACCTTTCTGGTGTGATTGCATATCAATCTATTCATTAATTTACCTACAATTGATGTCAACCTGCATGGGAGTATCCAGTGAGGGACAGGGGGGGGCTACTGCCCCCCCCCCACCTAGAAAAAAAATCAAGTTGCCTTCAGTACACTTTGGTGAGTGAAGAACTGGCTCAGGAACACTTTGGGAGATGAAAAATTGACTGGATTATGCCTGATGAGTGTGCATCGAAATTTCGTGAAAGAACACTGTGAGATATTGACAGTTATTGAAAAATGTTCTGAGAATCTGAGACGATTAATGTTTACATCAAAAAACTATAACTGAATTATGATCTTAATTATCTACCTACATAGTAGGTCCTTGGGCTAAGTGGTTGGATTACTATATTAATCAGTAATAAAAATAGTTTTCTCAATTTGAGTTTTATTCTGTAAGAAATCATCATTTTTCAGTCTCCCACCCTACTTCCTCGAAACCAATATGTGTTCCCCCCCCCCTTATTTCAAATTTTGCCCCCCCCCCCCCCTCCAGTTCAAAGCTTTCCCATCTCTAGTTCTGATCCTGGATACGCACTTGTCAACCTGATTGGCCTGTAATTTTGGACCCTATTTGTCACCACTATACAATCAAGCCAAATATAAAAAGCCTCTCTGATCATGACACTCAGTTATTAACATTCAGCATATGACCAAGAACTTGTTACAGGAGTAACTATTGATTTCAATATTTAGAGTAATAAATGATGAAACTATCATTTCCAAAATTAGTAACTAATAATTAACTACCTAAATTTCACAAACCAGAACAATGTGGGCAGTGCTAAAGGTATGAATAGAAAATGCAACATTTTCAGTAACTTTGTCTTGAATTACTTTCAAATTTGCTTCCCTATGATAGTGTATTGTGCTTCTAAACAAGAACAAAAATCCTCGGATAATTGTGGGCATTTCATCATTTATTTCTAAAAGGAAGCTAATATTAAAGCTCATTATAAATGGTACATCAAGATATTTTATAATGTTATTTAAGCATGTAAAGCATCCTGACTCTGGAAACAAAATTTAAGACAATTTGGGATAGTGTGAAAAAGGTGGTGGGGGAGGGGGGGGGGAAGAGAGTAATAGTCAGTAAATACAATATTTAAATTTAAATGCAATAATTCAAGCAAAGTTTAGTAGAGCCAATTTTTCAATTTCTGATACATTTAATTAACATTTTTTTCTGTGTTGTCGATAACTTGACTACCAATATCTCAGTGACTCACAGTATTAATTTCATTGCAACAGGTTCCCAGGAAAAAAATCAACATTGTGAGTTTAGCTACACCAAAGGAAATGAGAAGAGATGTTTTCTTTAAGATAAAATCCTCATTTTGTTGCTTTAGGATTTCCAGTATATGAAACTATTCTCAACTGAATTAAGTTTAATGAAATATCTATATTTTGGGGGACTTTACCAGATAGGCTTAAGTGTGATATAGCTAGACTCCTCTACAAAAAAGGGTATATTGAATTAACATCCTATTTCATTATTAATAGCCTTCTAAAGATTTTTAATAGACTATTTACATCAGCAGTTACCAGCACCTTGAAAATATAAATATTATGACTAAATCACAATTTGGTTTTCAGAAGGCTCATTTAGTGGAGCGAGTTATATTTGCACCAATGACAATATTGTAGATGGAATGAATTTTTGACTTCAGGAATACTTTGTGACTTGTCTAAGGCTTTTGCCTGTGTTGATCATGATATGCTCATACAAAATTTGAAGTATTATGGGGTAGATGGAAATGTTAGTAAATGGTCTAGTTATTACTTTTTGAACAGAAAACAGTCACTGGATCACTTTAATCTGTGTCATGTGGTTCACAGTTTCCTGATTTGGGGGTCATCAGATGTTTATTACATGTAGTTTTATATTGGAACCGATATTGTTTTTGATATATGTAAAAAGTTTTACTGCCTTTACCTGAGATCACGATTCTACTATGATGATGTTTCTCCACAAGAACTAATGACATCATAATACTGCAGTCGTCAATCATAAGATGTATTATTTTTCAAGCAATATTTAGATTGTAATACACCCTGAACCAGCACGACACTGCTATAACTACTTCCGAAACTATTTCTAGCAGTGTCTTTTGATTGACTTCCTCATGTGTACCTATGTTGTTTCTGTGGAATCACGATCTCTAGTAATCCCTATTTAACTTTCGTTGCAGCTGAAAACTACAAATTTTCCCTTTTTCAAGTTGATATAAACATAGGAATTAAAATTATTCTAGATTTCTACACTGAAAAACATTGCAAATTATGTCTTTGTTCCCATGGCTTCTCTTGTCTCATCTTTAAACTTTTTTGAAACTCGATACATGCAATTTAATACATTACATAGATTAACACCAGACACATACAAAATTTGCAGGCCAGTCCATTCAAGAGGTAGAGTGTACAAAATTTCTAGGTTTGCTTATTGATCATAATATAAGAGGGTATATGTCTTTGAATTACTAAAGCAGCCATATTGATATACTTTCAGTCATAAGTGAAGTCTGTATGAAAAAAACTAGAATATTTAACTTATTTTCAATTCCTTAATGTCACATGCTGTAATCTTCTGGAGCAATTCAACTCACAACATATTTAAATCTTGGAGGCGAGTCATAAGAATTATGTGTGTGGGGTTAGCACTAGAATTTCTTCCAGGGAGTTAGGATTTTAATAATTTTGACTGAGTATATGTAGGTAGTCTCATTTATAGTAATCAGTTAGACTCTATTTGAAAGAAATATTAAAGTATACAATTACTACTAGAAGTAAAAATAATCTTGACAGGGATTACATGTTGTCATTTGTTCATAAATGGAGCTTATATTCAGGGATACATATCTTTAAGAAGCATCAAACCAGTCTAAAGACTGACAACAGCAAAAAAAAGAAGCCCTCAATACAGCTTAAACGTCAGGCAGGAGATAAGATTAAATTCAGGATTTTTTTTTTTTGATTTTTTTTTTTTTTTTTTTTTTTTTTTTTTTTTTTTTTTTTATAAATAAGAATAATTTTTTCAAAGGTATCTAAAAAATAATCTTGTATAAATGTAATTGTTATAATTAATGCAGGCCTACATACTATTCTGGGATATCTTATGTACTAATAATTTGGCTGTAAATTGACTCCGTTTCACAGCCCTCAGAGTCAGACACTTATATTGGGATCTGTGGAAAATTTCTGTAGTGTATTAAAAATAAATAACTACTAATATTCTTGTGTCTTTGTCTGTACCTTAGAATATCAGCCTCATAATGACCCAGGATATATTGATGGAACTCTGCCTTCCAATAATAATGTTGTGATAGTTAAGTTTTTCCCGGGGTATGGAAGAAATAGATTTTTCACGGGTTTTCTGCCGGATAATTTCTTTATACAACATTACGGCAGCAACCTCTGCTGCCTTCATCTGGTACGCTGTCATCGAAGCTAACAGACTGTGAATGTCACGCGAGCGAGTCCTGGCACATAGAAACCGAACTCTAGTGATTTTGTTGCAGGCCCGCCTGGTCACCTGTTGCGCCTTCCAGCCGTGTTCACTTGTTCTGGGCGGATCCCGTCTGAGCCTGATTGACATGTCGACCAGTGGCAGAGCAGCAGAAAGCCTCTCCGGCAGAGGGCTACTTATAGGAGCCAGAACTCGCTTGCGAGGCATTCACAGTCTGGTAGCTTCGATGACAGCTTACCTGATGAAGGCAGCGGAGGTTTCTGCCAAAACGTTGTTATATAAAGAAATGTTGAATAATGAAATTATCTGGCAGAAAACCCGTTAAAAATTAATTTCTTCAATAATGATGTTTGAAAATAGCAACTTACATTATTTGTGCGTGGGTGTATTAACTTTGTGCGATCTGTAATTTAACTGTGTATTATCATCATACTGATGGTCTTCCATTAGTTTGGATAGGACATATTCAGATACTGTGCATCCATTTAATTATCTTCATAACTTTCTTCTCTCTCTACTCTCCCATCTTCCTCATTTTTCCTGGAAATTGCCTTTGGGGCATGAGCTCCATTGCTAATAATAATAATGTCAATCATCTTTAATCTTTTCCCCCCATATTCCATGCACATCCTGTTGGTATTTGAAATTGTTGCATCCATTTCACATGATCATAGTACAGTGCTTCAACCTTGCATTGTCGTTTCTTTAATTTAATTAAATTGCAATGGAGCACACGCTCTGGTGACAATTTCCCAAAACATCCATCTTCCCCCTTTTCTCCACCCACCAAAATTTGCCCTCTACAAATTTTAACTGCTTTAAACATTTTTGGTAAATTATTCATTTCCCTCGGTAACTTATTTCAATCGCCGACACCCTTACCTAAAAAAGATAATCTTCCCACACCCTTGTGTCTGAAATTGAGTGCCGGCTTGTTCAGCTGCCTTTGCCGTCTTCATGTATTGTTGTACATATTAATTTTTGACTTTGTCATTTACAATTTTTTTCACAGTTGATCCTAGTAGTTGCATTTTGCAGACATATGATTTACTTATGGTTTCTTAATATCATCCTAAAATATTTGCTGTGATTGGGAATCAACCATATCAATAACCGTATTGTTTAACTCGTATTTCTGAACAATTGTATTCTTTTTGTTAGTGCCAAGGGTGCCACAAGATGCCACGAATAGTGATTTCACCGAATACCGAATATTCGGCCACGCTTTCGGCCAAAGCACCGAATATTCGGCAGCTGAATGTTCGGCAAAAATGTGTACTGTGTAGCTTTCATGGTTGACTGGCTACGACCTGTCTCATGGGTCCATAAACAATGTGCTCCATTTTGGCCTCCTGTGAACCCCCCCTCCCACCACGTAGTCCAACGTGGCTTTTGCCTCTCTCAGCTTGTAGTGAAGTTCTCATTCTCAATAAATTTGGTGTTCTATATGCAGTTTCTTCCTTCCCCAGGCATATCAACAATGTGACGATATGTGGAATCACTTCAGAAATGCAGGAAATACCTGAGCTGGTTATTCTCGTAATCTCCTTGAATGGTTTCAGGAGCTTGATACATTGTTCCATTAGCTGCCACTGAAAAGGTGTTAAATTGATTAAACACTCGTGATCAGTTATGTACAAAGAAACAGCTCACTTTTGTTCTAATAATCTCTACATTAAATAATATGTGGAATTTCATCGAGTGCTTAAATCTTGTACTATTTGGTGGTTTGGCAAGTCATGTTCTTGGCAAATGAATTTACCACTTGTAATTTTTATTTTTAACTTTTCTTGTACAGTACCTGAGTGGTTAAAATGGGTAGCAATTCGTCTTGCAGCAAATGAGATTGATTTTTAAGTGAAAACTGTTCGCCTACATCGGACGGCAGACCCTTACAAGTGGTGGTCCGCAAACGCAGTATCCAAGACTGACAGAATTCGCTCGGATTTACTTATTGTCTTCTGGTAGTACAGTATATAGTGAGAGGCTATTTTCAGAAGTAGGTTTACTTTACGAGGAAAAGTGCAATTGTTTTCTAACAAAAAATGCTCAAACAATTATTTTCATACATCACAACTTAACCGCTGGTAGATTTTTAGTATTAAATGTAATAATTTGGAATTAAAATAAATACATTTTTGGGTAATATGTGAGTTTTCTTTTTTTATGATTTGGTATTCGTTCGAATATTACGCAACATTCGGCCGAATACCGAATATGGAAAAAAGTGGCCGAATACCGAATAGTAGCCGAATATTCATGGCATCTCTATATGAAACAGTCACTCTTTTTGTAGAAATATTATTGAATTTAGCTAATAACATTACCAAGTGTGGTGGGCGAATGGTTAATGTTCTGGCCTCGCACTCGGGAGGACTTGGGCTCAAATCCCCATCCTGCCATCCAGATTTGGGATTTCCTTTGTTTCCCCAAACCACCCCAGGTGAATGCTGGAATGGTTCCTTCAAAATGCTATAGTCAAATTCCTTCCTATTCCTAGCCCCCATTCCTTTCCCGCCTCTAATGACCTTGACGTCAACTAGATGTAAAGCCATAAGCCAAAGAAAAGAAAGAGAGAGAGAAAAAAATTACTGCAATAACTTCTAAGACATTTACATAAATTGACACAGTTTCCATACAGTTCACAAGCTATTTTAGTTGGATGTTGGTAGCTGTGGAGGTATGGTTAAAAGTGGTCAACCCAGGGCATTTTCCTATTTTTACCAAAGACGTTTCCCCTATGCCACCTTGCAGCCAGATCTACCAAAAGCAGACCACTGACTTTTGTGTGTGGTAGTAGCCTGGAGTCTTCCATTGTCCACTATGGTGATTGTATGTCGGTAGTTGTGGGGGTGTGGTAGATATGGTGGTTGACCTGATATCAAAATAAACATGTATGTTCCTATATTTCATTCTGCATCAAAACTACCTAGTGCAGTCCACTGGTGTTTGTATGTGGTAGCAGCCTCGAGTCTCCAAACAAGCACTGTGGTGGTTACATGTCGATAGCTATGTAGTTGTGGGAGATATGGAGTGAATTTTCATATTTTGACGAAGAACATGTGTGTTCCTGAATTTCACTCTGCAGTCAAAAGTACGTAGCACAAACCACTGGTGTTTCTGTTGTAGTACCCTTAAGTCTCCCATCGTGAACTGTGTTTGTTTCATGTCGGTAGCTGTGTGGAAAATATGAAGGCTGAAAGTAGTCAACCGGGGGCATTTTCATATTTTGACCAAAGATATGTGTGTCCCTATATTTAACTTTGCAGCCATAAATACGTTGCACAAATCACTTGTGTTTGTGTGTGGTACTAGCCTCTGGTCTCCCATCATGCACTAGGGAATTTGCATGTCAGTAGCTATCAACCAAACACGAATGAAGTTGTGGGCATCTGCTAGTAAAACAATAACAATCATTTTGTTGAAGGACGTGTAGGAATACTAACCAATGAAGAAGGTGGTCACCTAGCATAGAGAGCTACTGCAAAAGGACTAGAAGACTCACTCCTGCCTCAGACCTTGTCACCCTAACAAAAAGAGACATATGGGTTGCTTAGAACAGTTACTGAATAAAAAGTTTTAGGAAAGTTAGTCACTATCATCTTGTTCATCTATGGATACCAAAAACACAGAAGTATCAGCTCCAGAACTATCAAGAAACCCAATGTCAACAATAGGGAGCCTCAAATTCAATCATTAATGATTCCAGAAAAACATACACAGACTGGGAATGAACACCTCCCATGTGAATGTGACAGGAGAGTGAGGGACACATCCAACATACTATCCTGGGTTGTAAGTCATACTGACACAGTTGTAGTCAGCTATTTTTAGAGCAGCCTGGTGGCTTAGTAATTAAGGCGCTTGCTTTCAAAAGTTCGAAATTCATTCCTGAGTTCAAATCCTGATGGGGCCAGAAATTTTTAAGAGTTGTGTTTGATTATACGAGCCATGCCGGGACATTCCATGGTTCGGATTCCACATTAAGCTTTAGGTGCAGCCACAACAAAGGCGGAAACTGTTTCCAATCAAAACTGTGTCACACGGGTGATGGATCAATCCTTCGGGATCTCCCGACCAACAATGTTATATGTTGCACATAGTTATTGTTAAATGTACAAAAGCAAACTTAAATATAATAGTAAATTTCTGCCATTCATTAGCAACTGACTCTAGTGAAGTGCACATATTACTGGTAACTCTCTTAAAAGATTGCCAAACTAAGATATTTCTTGCAACCGTGGTCTAGACATTCCCTAAATGCCATGGAGAAATCTTTTTGAGAGACAGGACTGTCAGACTTGTCCCATACATAGCTAGCTGGTTGAAAGAATACTGCCAAAATGGAATTTAATATGTTCATTGTTTCACCACACTTGGGTGTTATCATTGAACAGTAAATATTTAGCAGAGTGGGAAACAACACTCATGCTGTATGTAGATCATTAATTGTGGATATAGAATTGATGTGAAACATAAAATTAGGCGACTGTAACTACTACTTCTGATGTGTGTATTTGTGTAAACCTTTGTTTTTATTATTCTTTAAAAATTAATTTCAATCATATGTATATTGAGGATGCTGATTGTGTGTAGTTATATTTCCAATGATAATAAAATAAATTCTTTTGACAGACTATTAAATTTTAATATAAAGTTAATTGACACTTCAGTTCCCTATAACATCACTTTACAGACAATTTCTGTCATAACCTTTCTACTGGTTTGATATCTTCCTATCCTGATTTAATTTCTTCATCTGAACATTCCGTTACAACCTACATTTGCAGCTATATGTTTCAACTTTCCTTTTAGGTTATTACCTTTAATTCTTCCCTCCGCTAACAAATCAACCAATCCTAGATTTCTGAAAATGTTATTCAATCTATTCTATCACTGCTTTCTGCTGAAATTCTTCTGTTAGCTACTTTCTCTATCTATCATTTCCGAAACATCAATTTTTTTACTTTGTGTCCACTTAATTTTCCACATGCTTCTGTGTTTGTTTCTGGTATAGCTAAAGCCAAGGAGCAACTTCTGTAAAGCGATGTGCATCATACATATAATTTTAGGAGGTTGTTTGAGAGTCCTTTTTTGATGATTGAAAACTAAAGTATTTATAATTTTTGAAGAAGGTTTGAAATAGCTCCAGGGTAAATGTAGCATACCATGAACAATAAAATGTCTTCTCATTGTGTGTCCCATCATACATGTCATGAATTTTGGGTTAATTATTTTTTTGACTGTGTTACTTACCTGACCTCAACAAAGAAGTTCGGTACCAGATTTTCAAATAAGGCAATCAGATAATTTCCTTAAAAGATTTGCAGGTAAAGTACATTCACGAGAGAAGACAAACTCTCACCTGGCCTCCTTCTCAAGATGGAAGTATGACTATGGCATTATTAGGATGCACCACAACTACCGACCACAAGGAGCCATTTTCTCCGCCAGCAACACACGGACTGACCTACTCAAAAACAGCTGCAAGACAGTCTTCCAGCCACTATGGCTGCCCTCTACTTATTGAATCCATTGATTTTGTGACGTCGGCAAAATACTTTGAAGATTAATATCTCAAAAAGTACTTGATATCTTGAATCGTAATTAACATATGAACTTCCTGGTATCTTATTCTATTTGTTTTAATCTAGTTTAACACCCAGTGTGGCTTCTATTAAATTAGTTCCCAAATTCTCTTACATCATCATACCTGGCGCCTTTACCAATAATCACGACAATACATTTAAAAAAATCCCATTAATCTTGCACCAGTCTTTGCCCGCAGGGGCCTGGTACGCAAGTGCCAGGTACGGCTTTGGCGTACCCTTGTTGCCCAAGCTGGAAACTTGTGAGCGCCGCAAGTTTCCCACACTGTAAACTCCT
>JARYHS010004599.1:0-11098 GCA_031002005.1 Vandiemenella viatica
TGCGACAGTAGAACAGTGGAGCTGGCAACAATTAAAATCATGAGACAGAATGGATCCCTTACGTCAAGTGATGTCCATTGCAATGGACTGTTTGTAAGAACCGAAAAACTGACACGCAAATGCTTACAGTTTTCCTTGACTGAATAATTTGTAAGTAGCAACAAACATTAACTGCATTGTAAGAACGGTGACTTTCCCGACATATGATTGTAATGAAGTCTTCACGTTGTATCACCGAATTGTGTTGGGTTTTTACAAAAGTATCCGGCATACACCGTGAAGACTTCATTTCAATTAACAGCATTATTTAAAGTACGAAATGGAGTCAATGATGCTTTCTTCTTAGTTCACGCTACTGTTAATAAAGAGCACTTCTGCAGTGCCAAAATATATGTAAACCTTTACAAATCTCGTTATCCTCACAAAGCGTGTAGGGACAGCAACTCTCTGGCATTACAATTGGGAGGAAGTGGGTTCGAGTACCCGTTCGGCCATCTAGATTTCGTTTTTCCATGGTTTCCATAAATCACTCGATGCTAATGCCGGGATGGTTCCTTCAAAAGATAGTTCCTTCTTGTTTCTTGTTCTCTGTCCTTTCCCCCCTATATTTACCTCACCGTTGACGAGACTTAAAGCCATAAGCAAAATCAGCTTATTCACACCTGCATAATTTTAAATCAGGGAGGACGCCGGTTCGAATCCCCGTCCGGGCATCCAGATTTGGGTTTTCCATGGTTTCCCCAAATCACTCCAGGTGAATGCCAGGATGCTTTCTTCAAAAGGCCATGGCCGGATTCCTTCCTGTTCCTTGTTCCAATCCCATCCCGCTTCTAATGACCTCCTTACAAATACCACTTGGTTTCTACTTTACAATCAATTGGTTTTTCTGTAAAGCAAAGAAGATGTGTTAGTAATAATATAGGAAAATATAATTGAGAACACATGAGAAAGTTGATTAAAAACAAATGTTTCTTTTTTTTGTGGGATACCTACTCACGTATATATGCAAATGGTTTATTTCCTTACAAATACCACTTAGTTTCTACTTTACAATCAATTGGTTTTTCTGTAAAACAAAGAAGATGTGGTTCGTAAAATACCAAATTACCGAAGTACTTCGACAGCGTGAGAATTAAAATAACAGGATCTTACCACTTTTTTATTTTTATTTACTTATTTTGCTTATGGCTTTACGCCTCTTCGACGTCGAGTTGATTGAAGATAAGGAAAGGCTGGATGTATGTGACGGAAGGAATTATGCCATGGAGTTTTGAAGGATCCATCCCGGCAGTCACCTTGAGTGTATTCGGGGAACCACAGAATACCGAAACCTAGATGAGCAGTCGATGATTCAAACCCACGTGCTCTTGATTGTGAGCCTCACCCACCACGCTCTCTACCCATCTGGCACATCCAATATAGTCAACTTTCCTTCATGCCCTGTAATTATACAAAAACAAGCAAAAGAATAGCCAGACATTTCTAGTACAACTCTATTTAGGTATTTGCTTTGTTGTTATAATTTTATTTGATTTCTTTTAATCGAAATTCCTCTTGAGATATTTTGAATCATATTTGCGAACAGGACAGTTTAAACATCTCTCCTTAAGGTAAATAAATATGGCCTTAACAACAATTTGACGGTGTTTTTCGTTTCCGCAGGACGGACCTTTACTGGGGATACGCTTACAGTTAAACGTACTATCGGAACCACGGACCGTTCACACCTTATTTCAAATCTAAAACTCAAATTTTGTCAGAAGTTGAGTGTCCATAAAAATTCCTGCCAAAACAGGACGTCGAAACGGTACCCTTCAACTTACAAGGCGGACGCCCTGCTAGACCGCTCATTTACAACTGACCACTATATCAACTAGCTAAAAGCACGGCTTTGTGGTGGCTTGCGAAGTTTTGTTATGAAAAAATTATATACAATTAAAAAAAACTACAATCATCAAAATCCGTGATTTCAGTTTGTTGAAAAAAAAATTAGCCACGTTTATAATAAGACGGAATGTTTAAATATTTAAAATATCAATTTATTTAATTTGTTTTTAATCAGATACAAAATTTCTTATTCAAGTTTTCTTCCTGTTTTATCCATTATAACATACTCAAATTTTTACTATTACTAATTCTGTCATAAGAAAATCTTCTATTTAATGCTAGTCTTTCTGAAGTTTGCACTCTCTATAACCCAACATATGTTAAACCAACAAAAGTTTCTTTTTCTCCAATATCTACAGCAACTTTATTTAATGTTAGATCTTAAGCTATATGAATTGTGATTGCGGAAGCTAGTTGTAATGGAATTTTTTTTCTTGTACAAGTGATATTGCGTATTTTACTAAATTTAGTTGTCGCTGGAATCGGAACATAACCACTATTTTCATAAGTTGAATGAAAATAATTTTTAAAACGAACCATTATCGTTCATCGCGCTTATAAAAATAATAAAAATAATTACATTTTTTGTTGCAAAAGACACATCTAGAGATGACTCTGAATTATTAGAGTGAGCTAATTTATGTTCAATTTCGGGTCTAATTACCAATATATTGCAGGCATATAACACAGACTGCTCCTGTTAAAGAAAATCGCCAAATAAAAATAATCAGCTGTTGTTACTTACCTCGATCCGAATCGTTTCGTAAAACTGGAATATCTTGATCACAACTAGTCATTCCACTAAATCAAAAAGCTATGACACACAATTCTACAGCAATAACACAGAATAACGCCCCTTCTTCCACATTCAAGCGCGCAGTTGACTGGCTGTGGTTGATTAAACAACATTTTTAATTAGTGGGACTCCACCAAGGACTAGGGCAAGTAACGGGAAGGAATTCGGCCAAGGCCCTTTTGAAGGAAGCATCCCAGCATTTGCCTGGAGTGATTTGGCGAAACCATGGAAAACCCAAATCTGGATGCCCGGACGGGGATTAGAACCCTCATCCCCCAGAATGCGATGCCAGAGCGTTAACAGACTGTGAATTCGTGGTGAGAGGGAACAATACAGAAAATTATGGAATATTTTTATGAAGATATGGTGATTAAAACAGCTTTCGTTGAGTCACTTCACCGACAGAAACTGGTCGATATCAGAGGCTCGGTGATCTTGGAGACCATTATTGGTCCAGACTGCTTTACGACCGAAATACATGTTTATAAAATATGATTTCGTCAGTAATCATTTGAGTATATGCTGTAATGCAGCCTGGACCATACGTCTCAATGACATCATACATATCATGTGGTCTGTGTGTTTACTATGCTTGGCAGTAAGAGGTTGTAGCGGTATCCCCTTCTAGAATTAAACCCATCTAGAATTGACGTTGAATTTGTCTGTTCAATTTCACGTCTCTAGGTGCGGCAGTTTTTTCAATAAGTGTACCACTAGTTATGCATTATCCGTGGCGTAGTGTAAGGGTTCGCTTCGCTCGCCCTAATATACCAATATTCCACTCGTATAATTTAAGTTGGTTTTTATTTGTGTAGTATCTATTCATCCAGGCAATTAGTTTGAGTATATTAATGCATTGCTCTGATTCTGCTTTGCCTGGTTCACAACACAATCCACGCTCGTATACGTCCTAAACATAATGGCAAGCACATCTTTCCTTAATTTAATGACCTTAGTCGCAAGGCGATATGACGGGTAGCTTATTTCTTCCATGTGCCCAAGTGTTCTTCCATGTGAGTTGATAAACGTAATTTGTGTTGTTAATTGTTAAATGTTGTACTGTGTTATGTTTATGAAGATGAAAATAAGCAGAAGATGAAATCCCCATCCGACTGACGTATTAGTGTCAACAGCTCCGTATCCCTTCACTACATATGCACTGCGGCGTGTTGTGGATACAACGCAGGAGTTTGCTACACAATTCGTTGCAGTTAGCAACTATAGTTCTCCTACTCAAAATATATTCCACCACAGGGGTTTAAACCAGCTAATAGCGACGTCTCACTTTGACCGATTGCACTAAATTACAACTGTTCTTCAAGTGGGTTCACGAGTGTGAAGTGAAAATCATGTATCCGAATTCCCCTTCAGACGGTCGCTCCTCACGACCTTCCTTTCAATCTTAAAAAAGATCAGAAGTATTTCAAAACTAATAAATACAAACAATTAGTCACCACATAACTTTTTAGTATAGAATTTCTTTTTATGTAGACTCGCCGACTTGAATTATAATACATTCCTTTGAGAAGATTCCACCAAAACAGAATTTTCCAGGTAATTTTTACGTTTATGAATCTTAAAGTTTCTTGAATATCGCTAATAGTCTCTAATATCTTCACTTGCATATATGTTGTGCAATGATTAATATCATGCATCTTTCACTAATAAAACATGCTTTACAGTTCCAAATATTGAATAATCTCCTTAATTCATTTACTAAAGCCTTACAATCGATACAGTCTCTAAAAATGGTTTGCTAAAATTTAAAGCAAATATATTCCATAGCAAATAGTAAACCTAATAATATATTGGGCAATTTACAAAAAAAAGATTAATTCGATTCAATTATGATATTTTATAGACCCTTATGTTAGACAGATAAATCGTGGAAAAGGATTAATACATTAATTAAGCCAATAGTCAATTTAATAGCGGAACCAAACAATAATTTTTTGTTCTTCTAAAATTAACTACATGATTTCTAATACAGGCATACAATAGAATTTACTAGTGATATGAATTAAATGATGTACTATTTTCATGGTGCGTGGTAACGCTTAATCATGGCATTTGCGAGGATTTTTTTGTTTTGCTTGTGGCTTTGCGAGGTCATTAAAGTCGGGAGAAGATTGGCAGCAAGGGACGGGAAGGAACCATCTCGGCATTTACCAGGAGCGATTTCGGAAAACCACGAAAAACGGAAATGGGGAAGGCCGGATTTGGATTCGAGCCTGCGTCCTCCTGAATGCGAGGCCAGAGCGTCAACGCTCGTCCTCCAGTCTAGGTATTTGGGAGGATGCGTGTTCAAATACGCATCCAGCTATCCAGTGGCTGGTTCACCGGAATCACTCCAGGCAAATTCCGAGATAGTTCCTCAAAAAGACCATGACCAATTTCCTACCCAAAATTAACAAAAACGAATTTCTAGTGAAATAAAATGATCTTTTAAGGTCAAATCACCACCCAACCTGATCTGGTTTAAATACGAATTACACCAGTATTTGACGCGAAAGTTTCTCTCTGCAAAGTTTTAATATCTTTTGTGGAGTTTTAAGGCAGTTGGTAGTGTTAAAGAGGACACAGAAGATCTCCCTGTACATTTTTTGCTGGCAAGGGTCAACAATATTTTTTTTTTTTTTTTTTAATAATGGTTTGTTCATAAAATTTTATAACTGTCTGAATTAATAAAGGGACGTTTTTCCCAACATTATTGGAATTCTTGCGAAGTTTTAAAATCTTAGTCAACAATATTTTTTTAATATCCCAGACAGCCTCAAACATGCTGACACGCGCTTCTTTCTTGTATGCGGGGAACGCTTGATTGGCTTAGAGTGGAAAGTCACTTTTAATCTTAATAATTACCTCAATAAATTAATTGTAGACGCCTTAAGGAAGATTTTATAGCTTGTACTAACAGAAACTGTGACATTTCCCTTTGAATATTCACCTGGTGAGTGAGCGGTAACTTTCAGTACTTGCGTTCTGTGCGATGTGGGTTCAATATACGGTGAGGTCATTCAGGTTTCGGTTTTCTGTGGATTTCCCGAAATTACGCAGGTGAATGCTGGGATGGTTGCTTCATGAAGGCCATGAGTGATTCCCTTCCCATTGATTCCCGTTCTTTACCCACAATCCTTTTTTCGAAGATCCGAAAAGCTCAAAAATAAAATAAATAAAAACTAAGTGAAATACTCACTTTCACCAAGCAGTGTTTGCGTCTATCTTCAGTAGAGAGTAGACCTTTAGTTATTTACTTGATTCGGATGCTGAAGGCTTGATCTGTTTTAAATGATCGATCAAAAATCGTAATATAATAGCACTTCGTGTTAAACTACGAATGGGCTCAAGAAGAATCACTTAATATTAGTTCTTTAATTTTATTTTTTTGATTATTGTCCAGCAGCTAATTTTACACGTGAATGCATATTCCCTATTGGGTATTGTAGTGCTGATAGATATGTCGTTTCCTTTTTTTATTTATTTTCCTTAATCCATTGTGCGACATGCAAATTCCGTGAAACAACACTTGCTAAAATCGATTCAGTGACTGCCACATTCTCGCTGAGATTTTTTATGCCATTTTATTGGCGTAGTTCTTTATATCAATCAGAACAATAATAATTTGTATTTAACTGAAAATAATTTAGTAATATTACTTTTACAGTTTTCTTTTAGAATTACGTCTGTAGATATTTAAAAGAAAACAGTAAATCAATGGGAAAATAAATTGGATACAAGATTTATTAACAAGGACAGCCTCTCAACATTACTTAATGGAAGCCAATAAATAACATTTACAGAAAAAGATGGGGATCGCAAAAGACCCACACATATGTTACATGTCCAATATTGTGATTTACGTTTTAAAACATGAAGCGTAAAACTAAAATAAAGTCCAATAAGATCATAGGTAATTATTGGAAATTGTACCCCGAAACAAGAACATTTGGGAGGACGCGGGTTCAAATCCGTATCCTGATTTCGGTCCTCCATTCTTTCAAAACGACATGGCCGAATTTTCTCCTTTTTCCATCCACTCCTGCCTCTAATCGACATGACGTAAAACCTTAAGCTGTTACATTACATCAGGCCAAAATGAAGATACAGAAAACAAATTCAATAGGTTTTAATAAATTTTTGGCACAATACTGAAATATTTGGAGAAAAAAAAACACGAAAAGAAACATGATTCCTGGTTAATATGATAGTAAGGCATTAGCTGTTAGTAAGAAATGTTCAAGAGTGGATGTAAAAACTACTGAGATCTGAGAACAGCTGGTTACCTATTAAGGCAGAGGCGGTACTTCTGTGAGAGCTAGCGTAATAAGAAGCTGTAAATTATACGCTCTAAAAGTTGTTGGCTACAGTAGAACCATCTGGAACGGTGTGTGGCATAGCAGGTGGCAGGAAACTGGTACACGGCCAACTGGCACGTCTGAAACAGAAAAATAAAATGACTCAGCTGCAAGATCACTACGGAGTTTACCAACAATGGCACGATAAACAAATCGTAGGTTGCTAATGACAGTCATGTGCGCCGGGGACAGACAAGCAGTAAGAGGTTGCCAAGACTCGTTTGAATTACCACGAAGCCATTGGATAAACAAATAACACAACGGCGCAACAGCGGGAAGACAGAGGATGTGTATAGTGCGGACGGAAAACAGAAACCGGCGTTTGGACTGTCTATTAGCGCAACAAGACGTTTAACCCTAGGATGCATATACAGGGCCTCCGAGGCCCTTGTATGTCTTCATTTTTAAAAAAATCTGTAATTTTTTGTTTGATTTCAAACTGCTTTCTAGTACTCTTTCACTAACACTGTGACATTCCTCCTACCAAGTCTGAACGAGATACCTTTTTAAGTTTTCTGTATAATTCTATACGTTTACCCATACACCGTGAATGCATAAGCAGGGCTTCAGAAGCCCTCACATATTTATAAATGTTCTTTAGCCTATATTGTCTTCAACATTTGTTTGGGAGCAGTTATTAATTCAACAATAACTGTAGTAGTATTTCCAGCAACTGGAGTGCCAACAGCAGCAGTAGCTGGAGTAGTAACTAAAAAATAATACACACTGCTTTCACATATTGGCGATGTCGGTGTATCATTGATCTTTTTGCTATCAAATGTTTTATTATTGCATAGTATTGTTATCCTGTGCTGCTCTTGTCAGCCTCATTGTTACTGTAGTTTGTTTGTTGCTGCAAGGCCCATATTGTTACGAGTATGACTCGTTTAGTGCTGCACAAGCTGCTGTTCGAGGGACACGTCTTTTGCTATGGCTTCGACACGCAAAGCAAGAGAGTCAGTACGTGCAAATGCAGCTAATTTTGAAAGTGTTGTGGCTCAGTGGTTTGAAGAAGATGATTCTTGCGAGGAAGGAAATATTTTTGAAGATGCAAGTAGTGAAGAATCAGCCAATGAACCTGCAGATGTGAATATTGAGGCAGATGACAGTCCTTCCGATAATATTACTTCATCAGAGTCTGAAAATGAAGAACCACCACAAAAAGGTATAGAAGACCACACATACATTAGTCGGAATGGAACGATTTGGAAATTAGAACCTCCTGCAACTTTTCGTACACCTGTCCATAATATCGTAAAGAAGGCACCTGGTCCAGCCCGTGGTTTGAAAACCTGTAAACCTAAGGATGCCTGGGACTATTTCATCTCCAAGGAAATACTAGAGGAAATCATCAACTGCACAAATATTGAAGGCAGAAGAGTGGCTGCTTTGCGTGGTAAAACGTGGAAAAACGTTTCGCTTGCTGAAATGGAGGGTTTTCTTGGTCTTTTACTGCTTTCTGGTGTTGAGAAGAGTTGGGATGTCCCTATTAGAGAATTATTCTTGGATGAAAAGGCAAATCCTACATATAAGGCCACCATGTCAGTAAATAGATTTGAGGATATAAGGAGAATGATTAGATTTGATGACAGGCGTACCCGTGAAGCTCGATCTGCAGATGACAAACTTGCAGCTGTTCGTTATGTATGGGAACTATTTCTTGACAAGTGTAGAAATAGAATGATTCCCAATGATTCGCTCACAGTTGACGAACAGCTAGTCCCATTCCGTGGAAGATGCAGCTTCACCCAGTATATGCCCTCTAAAC
Source organism: Vandiemenella viatica (assembly GCA_031002005.1). Classification (NCBI taxonomy): domain Eukaryota; kingdom Metazoa; phylum Arthropoda; class Insecta; order Orthoptera; family Morabidae; genus Vandiemenella; species Vandiemenella viatica. The sequence continues at coordinate 8,807 of JARYHS010004599.1, forward strand.
CAGCCAAGTATGGCATAAAAATATTTTGGTTATGTGATGCTACATCTGCATATGCTTTAGACGGAATTGTTTACACGGGAAGGAAGCCGCATGAACCTATTCAGAAAAATCTTGGATTGAATGTGGTGAAAGATCTTGCTAAAAGCATTGAAGGATCATCAAAAAATATTACTGTTGACAACTTCTTTACTAGTGTCCAGCTGGCAGAAGAGATGCTTCAGAAGCAAATTACAGTGGTGGGAACAATCAAACAAAATAAACCAGAAATTCCTAATGAGATGAAACCATCAGCCTCAAGAGCGATTCATTCCTCTTTGTTTGCATTTAGAGGTGACATTACAATGGTGAGTTATGTTCCCAAAAAGAAAAAGTCTGTAGTTCTCATTAGCACAATGCATCACGACAGAAACATTGATGAAACTCATGCAAAAAAGAAACCAGATATAATAAAGTTCTATAACTCTACGAAGGGTGGAGTAGATCAAATGGACCAGAAAATTCGTTATTACACTTGCAAGAGACAAACAAGAAGATGGCCATTTGCATTATGGATGAATATGATGGACGTTGCAGCAATGAACAGTGAAATTTTATTTTCCGCCCAACATCTGACATACCATAGTGGAAGAAGTGATAAAAGGCGTTTGTTCCTAAGAGATTTAGCAGAGGAAATGGTAAGACCACTAATGGAACTTCGTATTCAGATCCCTAATCTTCCAAAGAAAATCGTTGATGCCATGCAAAGATGTGGTGTTCAGAAAGATGTCATATTGCCGAACCAACTACCTGTTTCAGGAAAAAGAAGAAGATGCAATTATTGTCCATATAATAAACACAGGAAAAGTGCTATGACATGCATTAAATGTAAAACCAACATTTGTAAGGAACATAGTGGCGTTCTTTGTGCTTCTTGTTTGTCACATGTTGAAAACTAAGAAAAATGCAATTTTATGTGAACAATGAATAATAACTTTTTCAAAATATTGCCTATATACATAATATTGTGAATAATGAGTATGTTTTAATTGAAGAAATTGGTTGTAATAAATGTTATAAAATGTAAACTGCAACTTATAAGTGAATTAATTAATAAAATGTTAATCAGGCCCACCAGATCCTGTTACTGTATCTTAGGAATCTTTCAATATGACAGTAAATTTGACAGAAATAAATTTAACTCCAAAAAATGATTATATGAAAAGACGAAAATTTAAAATTAGGCAGGGCCTTGGAGGCCCTGCATATGCATTCATGTGTGTTTTCGGCACCATGCATCCTAGGGTTAAGTTCACCACAATCAGTGTGCAACATGTCACAAAACAACTGCAGCTGTTACGCTTTTGTATTTCCAACCCTACGCAATTTGACACTGGAATGTAAACGTTTATTCTCATCGTTTGGTTCTTATTTCCTTACACTGTTTAATAATAATGACAAAAACAGTGAAATACTAAGCTATTATTTACATGAGATTTGGACATTGTGTTATGATCCATTCCTTTCTGTTCAAACACAAATTATCTATTTAATACATGCACCAAATAGGAGCACATGGTTTTATATATATATATATATATACCATATGTTAAGGCATTATGCCTCATCAACATCAGGTCATTAGAGGTTGGAAATGATTGGAGGGGAGGGGGGGGAGAGAAATCTGGATGGCAGGATTGGAATTCAAAACTGCATCCTCCCAAATACGAGGTCAGAGCATTACCATTCACCCACCTTGCTCGGTTTGCAATAAAAATAAACTATTACGGTGATACATTTACCTTCTGAATGATGGGTATGAGTGGGAGAATAATAATAATAAAAAAATATACTGGATACTTACTGAACAAGATGTGTGACAGTGATAAGTTAAAAATAGTAATGCTAGTGACGTGTTCATCTCGCCCTCTTTCCTTCATCTGTGATAAGAGAAGAATTATTTTTCCCTACCCTAGCTTGCCTGTAAAAGTTTATACTTTTAACTCAGACCATCCAATGGCAATTCATGTCAGCTCACACAATTCCAACAATCTCAATACTTGTTTCATGGTTAGAGCTGTTACAGTTTTTCCAAACACCACATCCTTTTCTAAACTTCCCTATCAACATATCTTAGACACCAGATGCATCCCTGGTATCAAACTATGCTAAACCTGTCACTATTTTGTAGCTTCACAGTCAGTATATTTTTCAACATATTTATATATTTTTACTATCTTTCTAGTTTTATTTATTTACTTACTAGTGACCCGTGACTTCATACGCAAGGACTTAGAATTTCTTTCCTAGAATTGG
>JARYHS010004601.1:0-38097 GCA_031002005.1 Vandiemenella viatica
TTGCGTTTCGATCTGCACTTCCACCTGTAGAAAATGGCTCTTGTCCAGCAGTTAAAGCCTAATGACTATGCAAAGCATAAAGAATTTTCAGAAGAAATGATTGCTATGTTGACTGATAATTTTTTTTTTAATGATGAGCGACGAAATTTCCATCTGGATGGTTATGTAAAACAAACAGAACTATCGATATTGGCAGCCTACAAATCCGGAACAACTGCCGTGAACGTCCTCTGCATAGTCCTAAGTTTACCGTGTAGTGTGGTGTAACGAAAGGTGTGTCATTGGGTCACACTTCTTTGAAGAGGATGGTCGAAACGTTACGGGTCCATTCACAACGTTATTTGTTGATGTTGAAAACTTCCTAATCCCTGAACTTAAGAGAAATCATTTAGTGCGCATGAGGATATGGTTCCAGCAGGATGGGGCAACTGGCCCATACAGCCAATGAAGTTATGGACGTTTGAAAAGCAAGTTTCGTGGTCGAGAGATCTCGCGTTTTTGGGGATATTGAATGGCCAACTCGCTCTCCAGATCTTAGCATTGTTGATTTTTTCTTGTGGGGGCTCCTTAAAGCAAGAGTTTACCAAAACAATCCCCGCACACTGGACGCTTTAAGTTGGCGGTTCGCTACCCGATGTTGCTCCTAAGCTGGCTGGTAGTGAATAGAAGGATTTATTGGTTGTATGGGGCCCACTTCGGCTATGTTTTACCTCACAAGAAGGTATTGCTGACACGCTATTCAGCATTCCTGAAGGGGGCAACGAATTAGCTTACATTTGCGCCACGTGACCGCAACTTTCCGCTCTAACTTCACTAATCTCTCCAATATTTATAAAATCATTCTTTTTTAATAATAAAACCCAACACGACCTTTACAATGGGTTACGCAGTAAGAATCCCGATTCAGCAGCTCAAACATTTCGGAAACCTAACCATTACAATCTGAGATCACAGAAGTAATGCTAACTCTAAAATTAAAACGACATCCATAGTCATTTTAAGCTTATTCTGGGTACTGAGCAATACTTGAAAAGATAATTAAACGGAAACTTATTCAAACATTCTGTAATAGTAATCTTTGTCATTAGAATCATATTAAAATTATTTTTTATTAAGCCCACAAATAACTGGTAACATGGTTGCATCAGGCTTACCATAGGTAGGGTACTTTCTGGATTTAAAGAATATTTTACTGGTGTTGAGACAATTTCGAGTTTTCTAAGCTGCGAGTCGAGACCATGTCGCTGCCCAGTAACTCGAGACACGCTTACGCGGCGTCTGATGTCAGTGACCTTCCGGCCGTGTGCGGGGGTGTGGAGCTTACAGATTGAAAGAAAATTCAATGACTGAGTACCTCTATTAAAGTTTATATACTTGTCAACAATTAAATACTCCTTAACGAACGAAAATAAAATGGAAAGAGAACATTTTCTTTGAGAGATTTGTTTATAGAGACTTATTGAATTATTCATTTCACATTACTTGTATTATTTTTATATATGATGTGTGTAGTTAAAAGTGAAATATTTTGGGAATTTAAATAATGAGAATTTAAGTTGACACAATTCCGTAATGATTAAGTATGAGCAAGATTTTTTTTTAAACTCTAGCATTCATGAACAGTAACTAATTACTATTTCAGAGAATTCATAGTTAACTGAAGAAGTTTTATATGTATTGTTTTAACTGAAATGTTTTCATTCTTTTGTAATGAGGATACAATAATTTAATAAGGAGTAGTTATGTTTGAAGGTAATCATGTAGTATTAGGGTATATAGTTAAATTACAATCCTATTTCATTCTGTTGGATGCTATGAATTACTTATGTTTGCCTACTAACACATTCAAATTTAGTGAGCACTAATTGTGAATCATCTTAAATCCAACATTGTCTAATGGCAATAACCCAATATTTTTAATGCAATAATCCAATTGTTTACAGAATAAATTGTTCTAAACACACATTTCTTACACACTTTATCTAACTTCAAGAGTCCACTAATAGCAAATTGATTATTCTAAAGGCAATAATCATAGTTAATTAGACAATGATTTAATTATGAATTTGATGAATTTCTACATTTCATGTTCTGATTTATAATTTTAATAATCGTGCCTATTGCTTAGCAAACAGCTAGTTTAGGTATTATCAGAGATTTTGAAATCCCAACGCCGTGTCGATGGTGGAACACGAATCTTCAAGATGTGCGAGATAATGTGGTAGACATAGTTTCATTATTGTAGATTTTTATGTAACTCTCCAAGTCTGAGCCTCGATGGCGTACGTGCGAGAAATCCCTGGTTCAACCAAGTGGAAACTGACAGCCGTCAGGTCAGCAATATGCCGCGCATGGCTGAGCTGAAATCGCACACGCGGCTAAGTTCACCTTGCAGCGAACAACTTGTAATTTTTCTCACTTGTATAGGATCTGTGACAACGGAAAACACTGACTCGAATCGTCTGCTGATCGATCGCCGTTAGTACCCGTCAATTCTCGATCGACTGTCGAATAGTTCAAAGCGCAAATAAACTTCATTGTAATCTTATATATATATAAAAATAGACGTGTTTTTTCCTATATTTCACTTTTCAGCCACCACTACCTAGCAAAGATCACTGATGTTTGTGGGTGGAAGTAGCATGGAGTTTCCTGTCGTGCACAACGTTGGCCGAATGCCGATAGCTGTGGGGATGTGGGAGATATAATGATTAAAGTTGGTCAGTGCAGGGCGTTTTCATATTTCGACCGAAAATTCGTATCTCCGTATACTTCTCTTTCCTGCCACAACTACATAGCATAGAGCATTGGTGTTTGTGTTTGGTAGTAGAATCGTATCTCATGTAGTGCACTATGGTTGTTAGATGTCGGTAGCTATGGGGGTGTGGGAGAAATGGGAGTTGAAAGTGGTCGTCCTGTGGCAATTTCATACTTCTGCCAAAGACAAAAGTGTCATGGTGTATCACTTTTCAGTGAAAACTATAGATCACAGATAACTGGCGTTTGTGTGTAGTAGTAGCACAAAGTCACCTTTCGATCACAACAGCGGCCGAATTTCAGAAACTGTGGTACTGTGGTAGATATGGTGGTTGTAAGTGGCCGACCAAGGATATTTTCGTATTTCGACTGTCTCCGCATATGTCACTTTTCTGCCACAACTACATAGCATAGAGCATTGACGTTTTTGTTTGGTAGTAGAATCGAGTCTGTTGTCGTGCACTATGGTTGTTAGATGTCTGTAGCTATGGGGGTGTGGAAGATATGGGGGATGAAAATGGTCGACCTGCGGCAATTTCATATTTCTGCCAAAGACGCATGTGTCACGGTGTATCACTTTTAAGTGAAAACTATCAATCGCAGATTACCGGCGTTTGTGTGTGGTAGTAACACAAAGTCTCCCATCGATCACAACGTTGGCCGAAATTCGGTAACTGTGGGAGTGTGTGAGATATGGTGTTTGAAATTGGTTGATCATGAATATTTTCGTATTTCATCCAAAGACTTGTGTGTATCCGTAAATTTTACTTTGCTGCCGGAACTACATAGCGCAGAAGACTGGTATTTGTGTGTGGTAATAGTATCGAGTCTCCCATCGTGCACTATGGTGGTTAGACGTCTACAGCTGTCAATATGAATACTTTACAATCACGAACGAAGTTCTGGGTACCAGCTATTATATTATAAATGTGGAAGTAAGTCTCTGTCTTTTTGTTACGTTTTGACGACTAAATGGCTATACCAATATTGATGGAATTTAATTAACAAAGAAATAGTGTAGGAAGGACACAGGACATTTTTTCGGTATGAATAACAGTTTCAGTCACGAAATTTTAAGAACTTATCGAATGATGAAAGACAGACAGATTCGTGTGTTAGTCTGCAATGTTACGTTGGTTGCTCAGTCGCGCAGTCTGTTAGTGTTTGATTTGTTAATAAATTTCGATAAGAAACAAAACTTATTATTTAGTATAGAAGTCAATTTGCTCTGCACTGTACTATTAATTTGTGTCTGTATAAAAGTTTCTGGCACCAATTTGTCTTCCTTTTTGACATGCCTTACGGACGTAAACCTGGCCTAACGTGCAGGTCCAGAAGACAATGTGCTGCTATTAGATTATAAGATTCAGATGCTCATGTGTAAGAAAGACGAAAAAACCAAGCTGAAATAAAGCTGCCATCAGTTAATCCCCCCCCCCCCTCCCACACACACATCCCCGCACCTTCGCTTACTTTTCTGTTTTTAAATATGTTGTAAATTGATTCTCTTCATGAGACAGATTAGACGATAGGATGATATAATGATGGCTTTCCATCATATTATGTCGACTCGGTGTTGTTTGGGACAAATCTTACGTTACTAACAGTTTTCTATATCCAATTCTGGCAATGAAACTCCAAGTCCACGCGTACGAAGTCGCGGGTAACAGCTAGTCTTATATAATATTAGTGTAGAGCAGTTAAACATTGATCTAATTAAGGAAACCTTGAATGAATTATACAAGTCTAAATTGCCATAGTGTGTTTGTAGTTTGACACATAGATCTTTCAAGAAATATTTCATTTGTTTATACTTTTTTTAAATAATAATACATTAACTATTGTCTAATGTAGGCCTGTTTTTTAGTATTCATTGAATGTTACGTAAAAAAGACTTTACAGATTTCATTTGTTTTACAGACGATAGAATCTTGAAGAGCAGTAATGGGGAAAATGTGTGGATGCTGCAGAAGAACTGTTAGTTTCGGAGTGTTCTGTAAGGTGGTTTCACTGGATAAGCTGTAGCGAGGAAGAAACTTGGAAATTAGATGTGTTTCTGTGTTACAAAACTGGAATATGGTAAATAACAGCTCGTAGTTATAGAAATACACAGCGCCACCTTGAGATATTTCAGTTTGTTTTTGTCGGAGTTAGAGTCATTGCTACTACGTTTCACAAATAGCAAACAAGTAATTTTGTATGGGGAATTTAGAGCTTACTTTCTCAGTCATAGCAATAAGAGACTAGATATAGAAGGACCAGTGGCATAGCTAGGTCAACAAGGGCCCCAGTGCAAAAAATTTATTTTGGGCTCTCAGGCCAGACTGGCGACCTTGTTTCGCTTTGCTGTTAGGGGCCCTTGAGCAGTGGTTGGGGACCCCCCTGAGCAGCGAGGACCCTTAGTGAGGGGCTCCTGTGTTCTCAGGGGCCCCTTAGACGACGGTAGAGCTAAAAAAAAAAAAAGGGTCACTAGTTTGCCGTGAAGGCTCGTGGGCCCTATAAACTGCGCTTGAGGGCCCATAGCCCCTAGAGGTGCGCTTAGGATCCCCTTGAGGTATGATTGGGGCCCCCCTGAGCGTGAGGACCCCGGTGCACTGCACCGCCTAGCCCCATAGTAGCTATGCCCCTGAGAAGGACTGTAATTGACATTCTTTTTTGTGGATATATTTCCATGTAGTAATTACAAAATATTTTTAATAACAACTGGTATCCCCGATCACGATGCCCAGCTATTTTGTAACAAGTCTAGAAGCATAGTAATGTTATGTATCAAGAAGAATGTTAATGAAGAAAATATAAATCATTTCCTTTAATAATGAACACTTATCAAAAGTGTACATTTCACACGGTGTTAGTGCAATATTTGTTTCCTTTTTAAAAATATTTCTAACACATATTGATGGAATTTTTTACATAGTTAAGTTGTCAACATTCCAATCAGTGAACTGGATAAGGGGTTGATTACAGCGGGTATTATAGTATCTAGTAAAAAGAAAATTAACCTTAATATGAAAGCACTAGCATTTACTCTCTGCTTCTCACACGTGGGTCTTGGAGTGCACAGGAATGCTCTACCCTTTTCTATTTGGTACCAAATATTAAATTGGAGAAATAAGAAGTATAAATTTCATTTAAAAAATTCCTTTATTTTAGCTAGTACCTTAGATTCGTTTTTTCGAAAGTTTCTTTTAACTTTTATTTTAACGCAATATATGAAATATAAGAAATTAAAGCTACATGAACATTATCGCCAACGGAAACACACTTTCCTGAAGATAAAAAGTGCACATTAAAGCAAAAAGTAATGTATCTTAGGCATAAAGTAACACGAAAGTTACCGTCTGCGATTTTAGCAGTACAGTCAACGGCAATCTCTAAAAAATATCTTTGTCGGTAACTATAGCATTTGCAACAACGAGTCTAAAAATGGTGGCAAGTTTTCATAATATATATATATATATATATATATAGTCTTATTTCATGGGTAATAATATATAGGCCTATATCTTATACTATGATCGCTCTCATCTGGCGCGTCAATGTCATGCGCCCCTCGCCCCGCACCTCACCTGTAATTGAAATGGCGTCAGATAGGTGTTACATTAGGCGACAGTAAAAAACAATTATTTTTGATGTGTATAATTTTTTTTAAGACTCTAGAAAACTCGGAAGAGAAAGCTAATATTCTTTTTAGGGAACCGCAAAAAATGACGGCAGAGCCATGTGGCGTATCGTTATGAACAATGCAGCGAATATTTAAACTACGTGTTTCGAGAATTAACTGCCACTGGGAAACACATCTAAAAACTAGATTTAATCCTCGAAATGTCTTGCGAGACTTTTAAAACTAATAATAATGACTGGAAGCAGTAAATTTTATTCATTGATATGTAAATAATTTTTATCTTTATTAACATATGAAATTGTAGTTGGTTAACACGTAATTCCTATGACATGCGATTCACTCATTTCCGTCACGACAGATAGTTAAAATGCTCGATTTTACTGAAGAAATCATCAAATTAGACGTAACATATCGTACCTCAAACTTTATGAAAATATTTGCGCATGTGCGGCAGCTGTTTCCGCTCCGCCTGTAGGGACTGCGATAGCGGAGTGGGGATAGAGCAGAGTGACCTTGACACGCCTTTCCTATCTGAACATAGTATAGTTAATAACCTCTATGCATATACTCAAATTCACCGTATTTCAAAATTGAAGTGGTTAAGGTGACATGCTGCCTGAACCAGAAAAAAAAACATGTCACCAAAGCCTCACAGATATATAGGTTTTATATGCACAACGGATGTTTTGTTTTTGAGAGTGCACGTCATCACCGACATGACACTCGTTACACCAGCTGATTAATTATTGACAAAATTGAATTCCTTATTCCTAATGTTGCAAGAACGATTTGTTCCAGGCTGTATTTCGACTTAATCACAATCTATACCTATATTGCTGCCTCAAAATCAAAAGATTAAGATACACCTTCACGAATGAAATGCATCATTAAATACATTTTTGGTAATGATAGCATTGTTTATTTCAAGATTCCAAGTACACATAACATAAATTATAATGATTTACGATACAACTTTAGTTTGAACTGCAAAAGGACCAAAACGATAGCAATAATACATTGATAAAAGTAGATTAAATATAGAAATAGGATTGGAAACGATAAAAAAAGCGAATTCTACTTCCTGGGAAGTAAAATTGCTAATGATGGCCGAAGTAGTAATGACGTTAAAAGCAGAATAGCACTAGCAAAAGGAGCCTTCATCTTTTATTTTCAAATATTGATCTAGGACTTGGTAGGAACTTTCTAAAATTTTAGGTGTAGATCACAGTAGTTTATGGTAGTGAAGCGCTCGAATATGGTAGTGTAGTATGGGACCCTCATTTTACGTATCAAATACAGGAGTTGGAGAGGGTGCAAAAAAGGGCTGCTAGATTTGTTTCTGGAAATTATCGCAGAATGCAATCAGTGACGGATATGATAAAGGAGCTGGAATGGGATTCATTGCAAGACAGGAGGAGGATGAGGAGGGTCATGGGAGTGTACAGGGCATATACTGGCGATGAGGTATGAAAAGTAGTGCATGGAAGGGAAAAGATGACCATGACCACAAGCTGGCACTCGATTTCAGGCACAAGGGTGTGGGAAGATTCTCTTTTTTAGGTAAGGGTATCAGGGATTGGAATGAGTTACCAAGAGAAATGATGAATAATTTACCGAAAACTTTGAAAGAATTTAAAGATAAAATTTGTAGAGGGCAAATGTAGGTAGGTGCAGGATAGGGGGAAGATGGGTGTGTAGGGAAATTGCCGCCGGAGCCTGAGCTCCATTGCAATTAAATTAAATTAATTAAATTGACTTTAGGAATGCCAGAAAGAAAGAAAATTCGAGTATTTGAAATGTATTGTTAGAGAAGGAAGCTAAAAATTAATGGGACAGATAAAGTACGAAATGAACAATTTTTGGATTGATTTGTGAAGAAAGAAGTTTGTGGAAGAGTCTTCAAGAAAGATGAGACAGAATGCTAGGTCATATTTTGAGAGATTAAGGTATGGTTAATTTTTTATTGGAGGGAACAGTTTATTTATTTATTTATCGTATGATTATCTAACAGGGTGCACAATAGGAAATGTACATATCACAAGCTTGCACAATTGCATATCTCTAGGTCTAATGTTTTAATCCAGTAAACTGCACTGATCGGCACATCATATATTTCCACCATTGTTCCCTTGTAGGCCCGAAGAGGACAGTCAGAGAAACGATGTGATTGATTGTCTGTAAGGCGGCTCCACAATCACAATTTGCAGAATCTACCCAGCCCCATTTGTGTAATACATAGGCGCATCTGCCTTGTCCTGTTCGAATCCGATTGATGATTCTCCACTGCTGCCTGGGGAGATCTAAACCTTGTAACGTTACTGAGGGGTCCTCAACTAGATTTTTATTGGCTACTGATGACTGCTCCCATTGAGTTGTCCACAGCTTGTCGATGTTGAAAGAGGACTATGTAAGATTGATTGCTATGCGCCATGGTGGATTTCTTGATTTCAAGCGTTGGTGTTTTGCTTGAATAATGTCTTGATGTATAGGCAGCTGAGGGTTCTTCAGGATATTTTTCCAGATTTTTAAGAGAGCTTCTGATCTTCTTAGTGCTGGGGGGTGAGATGTTGCATAGCACTGGAAGCCATATGGTGTTCGTACTGTGAATACATCCCGTAATTATCCTCATTTCCTGATTGAGTTGCACATCTATCATCTTTGTATGGGCACTATTGATCCAGGATTGGCAGCAATATTCAGCAACAGATTATGACAGAACTAAAGCTGTGTATGTTAGAATGTGAGCACTGGCTCCCCATGAAGTACCTGCAAGCTTTTGGAGAATATTATTTCTCGTTTTGACTTTGGCAGCCACGTTTGAGAGTTGCTGTTTGAAAGTTACAGTGCTGTCCAGTGATATGGCCAGATATTTTGGTGTGCCGCAATACGGGAAGATTTGGCCTCTTAATTTAACTTCTGGTTTATAGTGTGCTTGTCTATTGCGTAAATGAAATGTTGAAATAACTGTTTTCTGAGGATTTAGTTGGAGGACCATTTCTTGAAGTAGTCATTTAACTTTTCCAGATGAGCTAATAAAGTGGTTTCTGCATCAGAAAAGTTGGGGTTTCTGGTTCACCAGTGTAAGTAAATTTTCTTGAAGATGTTTCCGGTAGATCATGAGTATACAAATTGTATAGGGGGGTGCTAAAACAGTCAAAGGTAAGAACTCTATAGGTAGATAAAGATTAGAGTATATGAAGCAGACAATTGTGAAAGTGTGTTGTAGGGGGTATGTTGAATGAAGTGATTAGTGCCAGATGGGAAGTAATGGAGGATTGCATCAAACGATTCGAGATACAGATGACAGTAGAAAAGAAAAATTGCAAACTGTCAATAACGGAGTTAAGAAATCTTCTTCTTGTATTCGCCAGGAGGAACTGGTAATCTCTAATTAGATTGATTATCGCAACAATTCCAATAACAATTAACATAGCGTTAGCTATTGCGTCGTCCGAAATATTTGCGACAATGCTGCCAAATAGAAAAACTGCTCAATCTACTATAATATTTCCATTTAACATACAATTCATTGAAATTCCAACTTACAATATTTCAAACGCATTAGGCATTGAAAAGGTGTTGCGGAAATGGAAACTTCTAATTTGGAATGAGTACACAATGGCACACAAAAACTGATCGAGGCTCTTGAGCGATCACTAAAAGATTTGCTTGAAAATATCACACCACTTGGGGATGCGTTAATATTGCTTGCAGGAAATTTCAGCCAAACGTTACCTGTAATTCCTCCATCGGCACCAGCGGACGAAATAAATGCTTTCCTGAAATGTTTTCCTTTGAGGCCACACGTAAAGATATTGATATTATCTACTAAAATGCTTGCTTATCTGCAAAACGATGAGCCAGTTGAGGTATTGTCACATCAATTGTTGGAAATTGGGAACCGAAAGGTGACTGCTGAACTAATCACAGCATGAATTTCATTGCGTTATAACTTCTGCAATTTACTAACGTCAGAAGAATAATTTCTTGAAAAGGTATTCCCAATGTTCAAATCATTTATAAGAATAACGATTTGCTTAATATATGAGCTATTCCTGCCACAAAGAACACATAACTTAATAATATTATTCAGTCTAACATTCAAAGCGAGGCAGTCACATACAAGTCCTTTGACACCATTGTGGAAGCAGATCAACAAGTTAATTAGCCTGCAGAATTTTTGAATTCACTCGATCTGCCAGGGCTCCCACGTACTGCAACTTAAAATCACCGTTTCAAGTATCATGCTGCGAAATATCAAATAATCAAAGCTTTGCAACGACATGCTGATTTTAAAGGTGAAGATGTACTCGTTTATCACATTCTTATAATTCCAATGGATATGCCATTTAAAAGATTCCAATTTCCAGTTGGATTGGAGTTTGCAGTCACTACAACAAAGCTCAGGGCGAATCGTTAGATTTGTGTGGTTTACATCTAAACATGAATTGTTTCTTACATGGCCAATTATTTGTAGAGTGTCCTAGAGTCGGCACGCCAGATAATCTCTACATTTGCACAGACGGCGGAACAACTAAAAATAATGTGTAACTACAAGCAATATGAAATTAAATATGTTAGGAATATTTGATTTCTCATTTCTCTGTTTTCCATTTAAGCAGGCAGCCACAGCAACGCGTGATTTATTGAAGACTAGCTGTACCAACAGCTAGTCATCAATATTTGGAACCAAACGCTAGTAGCCTACGGTGTCATTTTCCAATAGGCATTGAAAACCAAAGCATATAAACTATATTAATACCACTAAACTTTGATACAGAAATTCGTGAAATGCAGTATGTAACAGGGGTTTGTGTGCTCCTTCTACTTTAGTTACATAAATAATATTGTTTTGTCACTATTAAACTCAGAAAAATTAAGAAAATTATTAGTGAAATTCATTGTAAAATTAGTTATGACATTTAGATCCAGCTGTTAATTTATCTGATACAATTCAACTTTATCTCAGCAGCTAATATTTTAAAAAATGAGAACATCTTAGGCCGGCTTTACCATGGAGGAAAGAAACATTTGGAGACGACGCAAGAGACCTTCACCACCCTTGAAGTGACGATGGGTGGAGGAGGAGTGGGGGGCCTCAAGGAGACTCTAGGATAAACGTGACGCCGCAATCTGCTGATGGATTATTATATAACTCGATCAGACAAATAAAAAATGAAGAATAAAATTTTTGGATATCCTGCTTAGTGAGATGTTTTTGGTTGAAATTCATAAGAAAAAATTAGTCAAAGTCAAATTTTATAATGGATCCTTATTTAAAAAGACGAGACAAACGAAAAATAAGGAATAAAATTTTTCGATATCTCGCCTAGTTCTCGAGATATACTGTATCAAAAGTGAGGTGTCTTGAGTTGAAATACAGAAGAAAAATTTCGCAAAAGTCAAATTTCATGATGGATTCTTATGTAACACGACGAAAAAAATCGAAAATAAAGAATATAATTTTTCGATATCTTGCTTAGTTTTCAGGATATACTGTCTCCAAATTGAGGGGATTGGGTTGCAACGCGGCCTGGACCAAAAATTAATTCTGCCAAAGCCACAATGAATTACATGGTTGGACATGCAGAATGGATTTTCAGTTTTTTATTACCACTTGTGGTTAGGTTGAAATGCGGCCAAGACCAGAATAAAAATAGTTATCTTGTTACCATACATCGTAAGCTTAATTGGGAATAGCTGGAAGTAGTTTCCATCGTGATACAAGTTTTGTCACTAGCATGGTTCTCATGAAATTACTAACAATAATAGATAAATACTTTGCCCCTTCTGGAAGAGCAAAACCATTCTGGTACAGACTGCGTTAGACCTAACCACAATCTCCATTAAATTGCCACTACAGAATCAAACTGCATTTGGGGTAACAACTAGTGATGGGCAAACCGATTCTTTTTGATGAATCGTTTGGAATCGATTCACTCCTCGCTGAGAATCGATTCTTTTAAACGACTTTTCGATTCTTTTCACATGGTATTTTGAATGACGAAAATAGATAACGAGTTATTAACCAACAAGAAGGAAATGATTAACAAATTCTAACTAAAATAATAACATTTGTTTTTGATAGTTAAATTGTAAGTTATTTATTGCAAAAACAATTTATTTTATTATTTAAACAAATGAAAACACTAATTTTACAATAAAAATGATTCAATTTACTTATGAAAACTACACAAGTTTTTTATTGCTATTTACAAAAAGCATTTTCGTTAGTTTTTGTGATGTGAGCCGACTTCTCTTTTCAGTCATTAACTGTCCAGCTTTCGAGCAGGCTCTCCACTAACTATTTGAGCGCCCTTGCGCAATACCGATTACGCCGCCCCCTGTCTGGTGGATCTGGGAATTTTCCGAACCGGGTCAACAAAATGTGAGATTGCCACACTGTGAAATTTTCAAGGCTTCCAGCTAATTGTTGTCAAACCTCATTACTGATTCTAAGCCTTGTTGCAGATTGTAATTGTCGATTGAGATTGTTGATTTAGATTGTTGATTTTGTAGGTGGCATGTTTGTTACACGTCTCGCTAGAGGTCGTCCATAAACCACGTAGATCGGTCTTGAGAGGTGGGTGGAGGGGGTTGGAAGGTGGAATTCCGAGCCAGGCCAAATAGCTTTTCATTCATATTATTTGTCACACTTAAAATGAGATACAGAACACTCAACACCATGTAAATATTTATTTCCGTCATGGAAAAAACTACGTGGAGAGAGGGGGGTTAGAGACAAAAGCCACGTCGAGTTACTTGGGGGGAGGGAGGGTTCACAAGAAACCAAAATGGAGCTACATGGTTTATGGACGCCCCTTACATATGCTCCAATTTTACTCCATAAATTTGGCAAATTTTTTGAATTTGTCGGATGGTGCTTTTCTTAAGTTAAACAGCGTATCACTAGCATTTTACCTACAAACCAATAAATCAGTGTTTGTTTAAATGGCATAATTTAAATTTTATATTTATTTTCTTGGTTTCAGTATTAGTATTTTGGGGGACGTCCAGAAATTACGTGAGGCTATTTTCCGGAAATCTAGACCCCCTCCCCCCCTCCGCGAGACTTGGTGAGATTTTGCCACTCCCCCCCTCCCCGTTGGTGAGATTTCATGAGATTTTCACGGAACCCCCTCCCCCCAGTTGTTCGACCAGGAGAAGTTTCGAGACTTTTTTTAGCTGTCGTGCTCCCCGAAAGAATGATACCCCCTCAAAAGCCGGTTTTTGGCCCTGTAAACTGGTATTTTTTACGCTTTTTTTAGTTCTACACTCGTTCAAGTTCAAAATTTCACGTGAGATCCGTCGACCCCCCCCCCCCTTGGTGAGATTTCGTGAGATTTCCCGAACCCCTTCCCCCCCCCCTAAAAAGTCTCACGTAATTTCTGGACGCTCCCCTATATTCATCGACGGCACTGTTCCCCAACGTCTTTTCGTTTAACCTTTTTCCTCGTAGAAACCTCACCAGCTGGAACAGTATATATGCCGCTTCAGCACCTGCTAATTTTTGTAATGGTCCAATTCATAAACTTCGTTCATTTCTATTGCAAAATGTTTGCATTATCCACAAAATAAAGAACTGAAGAACAACTAAAACACTGATGAAGTTCGTATAATAATAACCGGACGCGCTCCATCGCAATTAAATTCAGTACTCGATGCATTCACAATTTGAAAACCCCACGCAACATGGGAATAGCAGATGGCTCTGAAATCGAAATACTTATCCCTGTCCTCAAATAATCGGGAAATACTTTATTTGTGGTAAAATATAAAAGTTATAGGACGTATAATTCATTGATAATTTATTTGTAAATCTGAATCTGTGTTGTGGTAGCATCTATAACAGTCTGGAAGGAAACCAAAAACTTATAACTAGTTCCAAAAACACTAGAAAAATGTATATTAAGAAAGTAAATTCCTAAATTTAAAAATACTTTTTATTTCTGTAATATATTTTTAATTTTCCTGTTCCAAAGATAAATATTCTTTATTTCCTTACAAATAAGTTGCCAAACCAAGAAACACGCCGTGGGAACTAAGATTGTGAATCGAAAGGAATCACGAGTTACGCAGATATCAAGAGTTAAAAAGAGCCTGATCCATGGAAGAGTCATTACGACAGAAGTGAGCCGAGAGCGAGTGAGTCGAGAGTCGTAAACATTATCGAGTTAACGACTCGGAGTCGACTCAGAACCTGGACGAGTCGGTGAGCGATTGCGCAACAACGGCTCAGCTCCTGAGCTCCCTCTTAACAACTCTTGAATGAACCGTGACTCTTCCAAGTGAGTTGATTCCGCTAACGATTCTTTTAGACGAGTCGACTCTTTGAATCGATTCACGATTCTTTTGCCCACCTCTAGTAACAACACAGTTTGATTCATCAAGATTCCTAGATTCCATAGCATTATTTAACACATTTAATTTCATCATACACTGTCAGTATAAACTGCAACGTGACGAAAGAAATTGTAGTACTAAATTCACTGAATCGCGATGTAAAAATTACCCCTTTAAATCTCATTTTCAACACCCGTTAAAAAGTAATGCTAGTCTATATGTGCAAAATAGCAAAGTATGCTGATTTTCTACACTCCAACAAAAATTTGGGAACAAAGTCATCCCACTGAGAGCTATGACTAAATATTTATAGACAGGCACCAAAGTTTGCAATCCCTACGGCACACTTCCAGAACAATTATTAGAATGCAACTTACTTATGAAATGATATTCCAGGACCTTTCCTCTCTTGCATATTTCTGTAACCGAATGCAACACAAGATGATATTATAAAAAACTTAGACACATTACAAAATGAAATAATCACAGCATCAAACACAATGTGAACTTTGCATTTGTTTGGGTTCGCAATATGGCCGCTGCCGTCACCGCGCATCCGCGAGAGTTTAGAGCCGGCGTCACAGATTTAATGTCACTTCTCCCCCATATATTTCATTCCTCCATGGGCTTTAAACTGTAAAAGGATCGTTGTCAAAGATCTTTTATAAAAGATTTTATTATATTTATTTTATAAAATAAATTTTATATTATCTTATCAGGTCAATTGCACTACATAAAATTTTTCATCATAGGTCTCTGAAATGAATTATGTAAACTTGTATGCTTGTGCAGCCGTAGAAAGTGCAACTGTCACAATATGCGTTTTATTGAAGAAAAAGAAGAGAAGTAAACCTGTTTTAGTTAGATCGTGGATTGCAAGACTTGATATGAAATGAATTGATCAAAGTTTAGTGTAAGAGCTGCAAAGTGAGGACGTGAAATATTATAAAAATAATGGTCTTAGGTCCAATAAATTCTTACTACAATATGTTCAAAAATTTATATATCAGAATTATTACCATCGAACTTAACGATATAGTACCTGTTACCACCAATCTTCGCTCGGCATAATTCGATTTCTGTTTAGTATGCAAGATTTCATCAAAAGAGACGTTTGTGAGAAATTAATTTTATCGGGTACTGCATCACATTCGGAACCGACGCGAAATTGTTGAAATTTGTTTTAATTGCTTCGTCATTATGTCCTCTTTATATTTTGCGCTCTTGCTTTGCGGAAAACTTTCCAGGAATTTAAAATACCGAAATATGACAGTGACGCACAGCCGTTGGATGCCGTCAGCGTTGAAAAATCAGTGATAGTCTCTTAAAATGATGATTTAATCTTTTACTGTAATGTTTTCTTGCCGTTTCAGATTTTCTCTGTTGGAAAAAGTCGCATTTAATTGACAAAAAGACAATTTTTATCCGAGTTGTAATACGGTGTTGCCCGCCATCTTATATAGAAACGAGCAGTCAGCAATTGCTTCCATTGTAAACAAATACACCATTTCCTATGGACGCTTCAGAACGCAAAATTACGTAAAAAGTTTCTCTTGGTCCAGGCTATATTTCATCCTAACCACGAAACAAAACGAAAGTGTTTAGGTTGATATGATCCCTGTAGCGATAAATTTTTTGTTATTTTTGCAGAGTTGATAGCATTTCGCATTTCGGCATTTTTAATTAAATTTCTAGCGGAATTTGAACCCGGAATGGTAGCCAGAATTTTTTAAGAGCTGGTGCAGTAACCACCTTCCTCCCCCCCACTAATTACATATTTGTTATACATTCAATATTATTGGTCATATATCAAACTATGTTAAGTTAGATACTAGTAGCAACAATTGTTAAGTATAATCTGTATTCCATGTACATCTACAATATTATCTATGCTATGTATGTGTGCTTCTATGATCTCTGCTTATTAAATAAAAGTCAGTCGTTCTTAAAACACGAAAACGTGAATTGCAGTTTTATTTAAAACTTACAGGTTATGGGCCCAGAGCGTCTACAATACAATACAATACAATGATAGGATTAGCAGATTATCTCGAGAAAGTTTAAATATTCGCAGTAGGAGAAGTAATCAGTAGCTGGCTTAGATATTGTGTAGTAGTGCATGAACTGTTCTTGTGTTTGGTTGCAGCTGGTTTAAATAAAAAAAATGGCGACAATGAACTATATTGTAAATGTTTGTAAATGGTTTACAGCTAATGGCTTGTCTTTAAACTTTGATGAAACTCAGTATATGCAATTCAGTACATCACACAGATTACCACCTGACATTGACATAAAATTTGCATGCCAGTCCATTCAAGAGGTAGATAGTGTGAAATTTCTAGGTTTGTATATTGATCATAATTTAAATTGGAAAGTACATGTTTCTGACTTACTAAAGCGATTGGGAGCAGCCACATTTGCAATTCGTACAATTTCAGCTATAGGTGATCTCCGTATGAGGCAGCTAGTTTATTTTGCTTATTTTCACTCCTTATTGTCATATGGAATAATATTCTGGGGCAATTCTACCCATAGAGACAAAGTGTTCAGAGCCCAAAAGCGTGTAATAAGAATTATGTGTGGGGTTAGCAATAGAACTTCATGTAGAGAGCTGTTCAAGAAGTTAGGGATTTTAACATTAGCATCTGAGTATATTTACACATTAATGTCCTTTGTAGTCACAAATTATACTTTGTTTGAAATAAATAGTAAAATACACAATTATGGCACTAGAAGTAAAAATGATCTTCACAAGACTTACAAGTTACTGTCATTTGTTCAAAAAGGGGTCCGATATTCAGGGATACATATCATCAATATGCTCCCAACACATATTAAATGTCTAGTAGATGATAAGAATAATTTCAGGAAAAAATTGAAAGAATTTTAAATTGACAACTCCTTCTACTCTGTCGAAGAATTTATTTCTAAGGTATCTAAAAAATAACTGCCAGTATCTTGTGTAAATATAGTTCACATAATTAATTTACCATGTATGCTATGACTGTACATCTAGTGGTGTACTTATTATTTTGTTATGCAACTGTTTATCTGTAAATTGACAACTTTCCACATCCCACAGAGCCAGTCTCTTATATTGGGATCAATGGAAAATGAATGTATTGTATTGTATTGTATAAGTTACGTGGTAGAGAGAACTACGACGAGTGGGTGTTCGCCGCAGAGAACTTTTTAATACTTGAAGGCATGATGAAGTGTATCAATCCCGAGAGAAACGAAAGTTTTGCTGAAATTACAGTGTCGGCTGTTGATGACGCCAAGACAAACGCGAAATTAATTCTTACACTAGACTCATCACTATATGTCCACATAAAAACTGTCAAGACTACAAAAGAGCTATGGGATAAAACTCAAATCGCTTTTTGATAATTCCGGTTTTACAAGAAGGATAAGTCTTTTATGGCATTCTATATCCATTCGATTGGAGAATAGGAGTTCAATGACCTCGTATGTTACGCAGATAATTGAGACGGGTCAAAAGCTAAATGGAACAGGATTTGCGATAAATGAATGGATTGGTTCGTTGCTGCTAGCTGGACTATCTGAAAAATATGAGCCAATGATTATGGCCATTGAGCACTCAAGGATTCAAGTGACATCGGACGCTATTAAAAGCAAACTTTTAGACATGGAGACCGGAAAAGAAAGTAGTCATATTGAAGAGGGTGCATTCGTTGTGTCGAAGAATAGCCAACATAAAAGGAAACAATTATATGGCAACAAAGACCACAAAGATGGCAGTTCAAATAAGTCAAGTAGTACCAATATAAAGACTGTCAATTTCAAATGCTATAAGTGCAAACAGTTTGGTCACTACAGAACGCAATGCCCAAACAACATGAAAACAAATGCGTTCTCAGCAGTGGTTTTGAGTGGAAGTTACAATAAAAGAGTCTGATGTATTGATTCTGGTGCTAGTTTCATCTAACGGCTAATCAGGACTGGATCACCAGTAAATATAGTGAAGTACAACAAGAAATAATGGTAGCAAATCAGGAAACTGTTTAATTACGTGTGTTGGCGATGTGGAGATAGTAACCTCAGTTAAAGGCAGTGCAATCGATATAAACATTGAAGATGTGTTTTGTGATCCAAACCTAACAACAAATCTCATCTCAGCTAGCAAGTTAATTCAGAAAGGCAACAAAGTGATTTTCACAGAAAATGGTTGTAACATCTACAATAAATGTGGAGAATTAGTTGCTACTGCTTCTTTGACGAATGGTGTTTATAAATTAAACCTGCAAGAAAGGATGGTTGCAGCTGTGACAACTACAGGTCTCACTTCGCATCGCAGACTAGGTCACGTGAACAGCGATTGCTTAGTGAAAACTAAGAAGGCAGTAGACGGAATGAAGTTTGATCATAAAGTCAATGTAAACAAATCATCTTGTAAGACTTGTTGTGAAGGAAAGCAATGTCAGCTACCTTTTGCAAGTAGTGGTACAAGAGGTACTGAATTATTACTAATCGTTCACAGTTATCTGTGTGGACCGATGGAGCAGCAATCACTAGGAGGTTCATCCTACTTTCTATTATTTGTAGATGACTTCAGTCGGATGACATTTATCTATTTTTTGAAAAATAAAAATAAAGCATTAAAATACTTTAAAGAATTTAAGGCATTAGCTGAAAATCAAATTAATACAAAAGTGAAAGTCTTCAGAATTCTGCAATTCAGAATTTGATAATTACTTAAATGAGTTTGGAATAATACACCAGACGACAAATCCATACACACCGCAACAAAATCGGTTATGTGAGCGGATGAATAGGTCGATTATTGAGAAGGCAAAATGTATGCTGTATGATGCTGACTTAAGTAAGAAGTTTTGGGCTGAGGCATGTAACACAGCTGTACACATACATAATCGTACTGTATCGTTAGTTCTGGATGGTAAAACACCATATGAGCTAAAGCCAGATTTAACTAATTTGAGAATTTTTGGATCTCCTGTTATGGTTCATGTTAATAAAGAAAAAAGATCTAAGTGCGATAAAAAGTCAGTTGGGTGTATACTTCTTGGATTTCCTGATAATATCAAAGGATACAGTGTATATGATTCGATAAAAAGACAAATATTTACAAGCAGAGATGTGATCATAATGGAAAAGCCATCAGTAATGGTAGACATTGCATCTGCAGTTAGTGAAAAGGAATGTATAACTGAAGAGAACATGTCAGAAAATAAGACATTAGAAGATTCAGTGGGGGACATCACAGACTTAACATTAACTGAAGTCACTGAAAGCTTCATCAGGTTCTGATTATGTTCCAACTGACTATGAAGAATGTTTGGATAAGCAGGGTACAGGTGATGAACCACACAGGCCGGTCAGAGAAAGACGTTCACCAGACAGATATGGTTTTGGTGGTATTTGTTATACAGAGAATAATTTAGACAATGTGACTGAACTTACATTTAATCAGGCATAGGAAGGACCTGAGAAAAATCAGTGCTAACAGGCGGTACAGGAGGAGTTAAAAAAAAACTTTGAAGAAAATGATGCTTGGGAGATAGTAGAGCATCCATGTAACTCTACTATAGTGCAGTATAAGTGGGTGCTTAAGAAAAAGATTGAGTGCGACAATAAAGTGCGTTTTCGAGCAAGGTTAGTAGATAAAGGTTTTACTCAACAACCTGGCATAGACTATAAAGAAACATTTTCACCTGTGGTATGACATAGTACTTTGCGATTACTATTCGCTTTGTCTGTGAAGCTTGGATTTGATACTATGCATATAGATGTAGTTACTGCACTCTTGAATGGCGATCTTAACGAGAACGTATTAAAAAGAATACTGTTAAAGTAGAATACTTAGAAACAGCAAGTATGCTTGCAGACATACAAAGTCATGTAAGTCATTGTAAACTTTTTAAACTTTTGGGAATACAAGAAAGGTAATGTTGTTAGTTTATTTTGATATAGTTGGAGTATTGGTCATATATCAAAATATGTTAAGTTGGATACTAGTAGCAACATTTGTTAAGTATAATCCGTGTTCCATATACATCCACAATATTATCTATTCTATGTATGTTTGATTCTATAATCTCTGCTTATTAAATAAAAGTTAGTCATTCTTAAAACTCGAAAAGGTGCACTACAGTTATATTTAAAACTTAAAAATATATTTCCTTCCTACTTACTTAAGAACAGCTGTCGGTTAAATAAATATCGTAGCTTGAGTAACTTGGTTGTCTCGATTTTCTATTAGGTTTTCTTGAAATGATTACATAATAACTGATAATATTATTTGCAAAGAAGTTATTGTCAAATAAAGTATCACTTCTGATAAATCCAAATTTCAAATACCTTCTTTTTAGATGTTTTACAATACAACTGGTAGTAACCACTTTTTCAATATTTTTTTCAAAGAAGATATGTAATTATAAGTATCACTTCTGACAAAGCCACAATTTAAATTTCTTCTTTTGAAATGTTTTACAATTAAACATTCAGCGCTAGTATTCCCTCGAGTCAGCAAGCATACAAGAACTATTTATTTAAATATATAAATTCCTTGAAACCAAAGAGAAAAATATTAGTTTGCTTCCTGGTACCTGAATGATCTGCGAGATGGCGTTAGAGCCTTTTTCGATCCATTTTCGAGATACCAAGAGCGAAAATTGCTCATATTTTGTAAAATTGGTTTTCAGGGAGGAACACTATTTAAATAATCTTAAAAGTCAAAACGTTATCTAAATATGAAATTTCATCCAAATCGTTAGCGCCGTTCCCGAGAACCAAAATACAAGAATTGTTCGTTTAAAGATGTAAGATACTATTGGGTGTCTAATTTATGTGCAAAGGGTTGTACTGAAATGCTGGTGGGAGATCCACACCTTTCTGCAGTATGCCACCTGTATTGCACAGCTATTATTGCAGAAACCTGTTAAGTACTAGCTTCTTAATCCCTTAATTTTCTTTTCCACGTCATTAACAGCACAGCCAACTTTCATAGAACTAATTAAATTCGCAATATTTACGTAAGTGTCCGCATTTTTATTCCTTTTCTCATATTCTACATATTTCTGATTGTACAACATTTTCTTCTGTTTGTACTTAGAAATAAGATTTTCATGGATTCGGCAGTCCTATCAAACTTCCAAGATCTTTTATAAAACATTTTAACATATTTATTTTATCAAAGATATTATATGATATATTTTCAGCTCCATTACACTATATAAAATGTTTCGTCATAGTTCTCTGTAATGAATGGAGTAAACTTGTAAGCTTTTTCAGACCCAGTTAGGCAACTGTCACAATATGCATTTTATTGGAGATACAGAAGAGAAGTAAACATATATAGGTAGTTGTAGGGGTAGGTAATACGCAGCAGACTTGTAGGAAAAGCTGTGTAGTTAAGTTTGGTAGGCAGGGATTAGGGAAAAAGAAAGTCTTGCTGCTAGGTAGTAGTCATGGTCGAGGTGTTGGGCCATAGGTGCAGGAGAAATTAGGATCAGGTTTCCAGGTCATGAGTTTCTTCAAACCTAGTGCTAGTCTTGGTCAGGTAGTAGAAGATTTAGGTACTTTGTGTACGGATTTCACAGATCAGGATCATGTAGTAATAGTGGGAGGAGCGGGAAATAGTTTGGGCAGGAATGATAGGTATAGTATCAGAGATGACCTGGAGAAAATAGCAGAAGCAACGTGCACACACTCGGGTCAGTGTGATGTCGGTCTTGAGACGCTATGATCGGCCACACATGAACTCTGCTGTGAGGCGAGTGAATCTGGAACTGGAACGGTATCTTATGTCTGATGTTGCCTCTGGCATGGGCTTGGTACCTGTAGATGCTATTGATACGTGGGGTTATACTAGGCATGGCCTACACCTCAATAGTAGAGGGAAGGGGGTTCTTTCAGATCTCATTGCAAAACAATTAATTGGGGCCACAAATTCACATGAACAGATTCCTGTTGTTAATAATGTTAGGGCAGCTCCATTTTTAGATTAGGATCATGTATTAGAAAAAGAGTTTTAAAAGAAATTAGTTTAAGCAATAATGAGTTTTCAGATACCAAAATTAAAAATTGTGTAGGGATTAACTTATTACATCAGAATATCAGAGGGTTAACAAACAAAGTGGATGAATTGCTAGTCCACATAAATGAATTAAATGATATCAATAGAATTGATGTTTTATGCTTGTCTGTACACCATATAACTACAGGAATAGGTATGTCAAATGTAACTGACTTTAATTTAGCTTCTCATTATGGTAGAATGAACTTGGAGAAAGGAGGAGTTGTCACTTGTGATAGAAATGGTTATAGTTTTGAGGATATAAGTATTAGCAAGTACTGTGTTGATCAACATTTTAAAGCTTGTGCTACACGGCTAAATTTCAATAATGAAATTTTCATAATAGTAACGGTATACAGAGCACCATCAGGAAACTTTTCTATTTATGAACCAATGTGAACTCTTATTAACATTTATAAGCAGAAAAGAAGTCAACATAGTCGTATATGGTGATTTTAATGTAGATTTTCTAAATAACTTACCCTGTAAAGTCATATTAGAATCATTAGTCAGTTCATTCAATTTAACTTAGGTAGTTAATTTTCCAACTAGAATCATGAATAATAGTCACTCAGCTATAGACAATGTATTCCTAGATACCTCAAAATTCAGTTATACCATCAAGCCATCCATCAATGGCCTTTCAGATCATGATGCCCAATTATTAACCTTCAATACTTCAGTAGGAACTAGCTCTAAAAGTTATGTTTTTAAACTTCAGCGGTTAATAAATGATGAGTCAGTTACTTATTTTAGAAGATGCCTCAATACCACAAACTGGAAACACGGTTAAAATGCACAAGGTATGGATGAAAAATACAACATTTTTAGTAGCATTGTATTAAATTACTTTGAAAGTTGCTTTCCCTTGAAAAACTGTAGTGCTTCTCGAAAAGAACAAAAATCTTGGATAACTATTGGCATTAGAACATCATGCATTAATAAAAGGAAGTTGTATATTTCCTCTAGGAACAGTGAGAATACTAATGTTAAAACACATACTGCAAAATACTGAAAAAGGTTATTAAAGAATCTAAATGTATGTACTACAAACATAAAATTCGTGATTCTGAAAATAATATATAGGACATTGTAAAAAATGAAACAGGAAAAAGTAATCAATCAAGTAACGATATTCTTTTCAAAGAAAATTCAGTAGAATATGATTTTTCAATTGCCGATATATTTAATAAACATTTTTTATCTGTTGCTGATAAATTGACTGCTAATAGCTCAGTCACACACAGTATGGATTTTGTCAGAAGAGGTTTCCAAGAAAAATTTAACTCTATGTCTGTAAAATTAGCTACTCCAGAAGAAATAAGAAAAGTTATCAGATCCCTTAAGAGGAAATACTCAAGTGGTTATGGTGGGATTTCCAGCAGATTAATTAAATTGTGCTCCAAAGAATTAATTAATTTACTAAGTTATCTGTTTAATATATCTTTACTTCAGGGTACTTTTCCAGAAAGGTTTAAGCATGCTGTAGTTAAACCACTCTATAAAAAGGGAAATAAGGCAGCTGTATCGAATTACCGACAAATTTCATTACTAACAGCCTTCTCCAAAGGTTTTGAGAAAGCAACACCTTAAAAATAATAATATTCTAACTAAATCACAATTTGGTTTACAAAAGGGTCATTCAACAGAACAAGCTATATTTGTATTCACTGACAATATTTTAGAAGGAATAAATGATAAATTAATTCCTGTGTGAATGTTTTGTGACTTATCTAAGGGATTTGACTGTGTAGGTTATAAAATTCTAATACAGAAACTAAAATATTATGGTATAAATGGCATTGTTATAAAAATGCCTTAGTTCTTACCTTCTAAATAGAAAACAGAAAGTATCGATGGAGAATTTTAAGACTGCCTTAAGAGGTCCACTGATTTCTAAGTGGAAATTAATCAGATGTGGAGTACCTCAGGGTTGTATATTGGGGCCACTATTGTTTTTAATATATATAAATGATCTACCCTGTGTTTCATATAATAATACAAAATTTGTCCAATTTGCAGATGACACAAACATAGGAATTAAAAATACTCCAGATTTATCCACAGAATATATTTCAAATTATATCTTTGAACTGATTAATAAATGGTTTACAGCTAATGGGTTGTCTTTAAACTTTGATAAAACTCAGTATATGCAAGTCAGTACATCACACAGATTAACACCAGATATAGACATAAAATTTGCAGGCCAGTTTCTTCAAGAGGTAGAGAGTGTGAAATTTCTAGGTTTGTATATTGATCACAATTTAAATTGGAAAGTACATGTTTCTGACTTATTAAAGCGATTGGGTGCAGCCACATTTGCAATTCGTACAATTTCAGCTTTAGGTGATCTCGTATGAGGCAGCTAATTTATTTTGCTTATTTTCACTCCTTATTGTCATATGGAATAATATTCTGGGACAATTCTACCCATAGAGACAAAGTGTTCAGATCCCAAAAGCATGTAATATGAATTATGTATGATTTTAGAAATAAAACTTCATGTAGAGAGCTGTTCAAGAAGTTAGGGATTTTAATATTAGCGTCGGAGTATATATACACATTAATGTCCTTTGTAGTCACATATTATACTTTGTTTGAAACAAATAGTAAAATAAACAATTATGGCACTAGCAGTAAAAATGATCTTCACAAGGATTACAAGTCATTGTCATTTGATCAAATAGGGGTGCGATATTCAGGGATACATATCTTCAATAATCTCCCAATACATATTAAATGTCTAGCAGATGATAAGAATAAATTCAGGAAAAAATTGAAAGAATTTTTAATTGACAACTCCATCTACTCTGTCGAAGAATTTATTTCTAAGGTATCTAAAAAATAACTGTAAATGTAGTTTACATAATTAATTTACTATGTTTGCTATGACTGTACATCTTGTGGTGTATATATTATTCTGTTATGCAATTCTTTACGGTACCATGTATGCTATGACTGTACATCTAGTGGTGTACTTATTATTTTGTTATGCATCGTTTTATCTATAAATTGACAACTTTCCACATCCCACAGAGCCAGTCTCTTATATTGGGATCAATGGAAAATGAATGTATTATATTATATATTATAGATTACGCCATGGATTACGAGACATGATATGATAAGAGTTCATCAAAGTTTAGTGAAAGAGCTGCAATGTGAGCACATGCCAAATTATAAAAATTATGGTTGATGCTGAAGTATACGTACAATAAAATCTTTCCACAATATTTTCATAAAATTCTACTTAAGATTTATTTCCCCATATATACTATTGCTTGTTTGTTTTTACGGTGTATGTGCCATGGGTTGCACTAGATTGATGGTGACGGATCTACACCATTCTGCAATATAGCACACGCATTTGACTGCACATTACTGTAGCGGACCGTTTTGATAATTACAGTATATTTTGGGAGATGTAAAAATATTTATAATGATAATGTATGAGCGGCGGCACTCGCAGGCAGTAGGCGCTGGCGTGGGATGTCGCAAGACAGCTCAGCAATAAATCCAGGTCGGCGAGCAATAGTAATGGAAACTGGGCTCGTGTAGAAGCTTCGAGAAACGCTAGCTGTCAGTTGATTGCCCTTAGAACGGGGACAGAGTACGCAACTGACGAAATATAAGCGCGAGCTCACCGAGGCTCGGGGGAAGTCGGTCAAGCCAAGTTCGAGTGACTAAGCAGCCACTATGCTGCGCTAAACATCGAGTTGGGAACGAAGGCCAGCTCTGCCCGCTAGTCAGCTGATCTGCCATACCAATGTAAGTCCATCAATCTTTATATTACCAAGTGCTTGGAGTCCTGCTCGTGGCCAATGGACAAATGTAACAGCCCGCAGTGAAAGAATAAAACTATGTACGCACTTAGTGTCTTTCATTAGTGCAAGTCAGTAATGTCCAGGTTCAGGTACATAGCCTAAGTAAGATAGCCAAAGCCGAGACGGAAGTACCGAGAACGAGAGCCGCAGCAGACACGCCCCAAGTAAGTACAACTGGCTAACGCCCGCAGTGACCACATACGACTTATCCATCCTGACGAATAAGTAACGGACCGGCATAACTATATAAAAAGAGCTTCCTACAATTTGGTGTCAGATAAAATTGGAGCCAGGAAGAGATGAAAACGGGTAAAAAGACACCGCAACTGGGTGTCAGAAAAATTTAGAGCCAGGAAAGGAAGAAGCCGGAAACTTAAAACTGCTTGGTGGCGAAGGTAATTTCTTTGGCTACAGAAGATCATTAAAATTGTATGCAGTAGACTGTGGAGAGAAGAACTTAATTTTTAATCGGGCATTTAAAATGATGGCATTGGTAAGAAAGTAAAACGGCTGCGCTAGCGGGTCAGGCAGAAGGAGGTCAGCGCAAGTACGTCATTCAGTAAGCAGCTGTTCCAGCAGACGTGTCCAGTGACGCGGCGGAGAGGCGGAGCCCTGGCGACAACAGACTACTGGAGGGGATATCAGCTGTCCGGCAGCCATCACTGCGGAGGCATCGGGTCACCGACGCGAGAGGGAGGAGCCGTGGCGGCACACGACTTCGACTCCAGGACGGCGCGTACGACTGTGGCGAGATATTCGGTGAGTAGAAACTAGCCCAGTATGTCTCAGAATAGAACGGACGGTCAAACCTCCACAACGGTGCAGGAAGCTGTGCAAGATATAAATCAGAGAATGGAAACGTTAGCTGTTCAAGCGAATCTTGCAAAGGAAGAGACTAGGAATTTGCAATTGATTAGTACACTTCTGTCCCCTGGCATCACCTTTTCGGGAAATCCTGGAGAAAACATTCGTGACTTTCTTGATCGGTTAGATAACGTATTTAGCATGTTTAGTTTATCCTCAGATGTTAAGTTAAGAATTCTGAAGAGTCGGTTATTTGGTATTGCATACCGGCATGTAAGATACGATCAAAATTGTAAAATGTCAGTCACTTACGCGGGGCTTTGTGAAGAGCTTGTTAAGAGATTTGAGCCTAAAGTCAGTGCGACGTTCTATCGCGAAAAATTACGTAGTACAAAAAGAAGGTCTCAGGAATCACTTGAAGATTATGCGGACCGTTTGAAATTTTTGAATGCTCAGACTTTCGAATTATCGGGAGATGAGTCTCACGACGAAGCTGTTCTCTTTGAGAGTAATATGCGGCTTTTGGAAGTTTTCCTAGCAGGAATAAGCTCGGAATTAAATCAAGAGATTTCTTTAAGGCGGCCTAAAACATTTAGTGAAGCATTAGAGATTGGCGTGTTATTTGAACAAGTTAAGAATAGAGCCTCCACAGAAAATAAATTTAAACCAGTACAGCAGGTGTTTCACGCACGGAAAGTCATCTATTGTTTTTTGTGTGTGGGTCCCGGTCATCTACAAAGGGATTGTTATCAGAATGTAGGAAATAGAGGAGAGAAAGGTGGTAGCCAGCACCATGGATCACCGGCAAAACAAGAAGGTAAGTGGCAGAACCAATGTTCTAACTGTCATTGCAATGCGGGAAATCGCAGATATGGCGGCAATTTTTCTGAAGGATATAATAACTATAAAGCCAAGGGAGCATCAGAGAATTGGAACAGGAATAGGGGCGCGGGACACAACCAACCGGGTAAGGTAACTAATATTCCTAAAGGAGATAGTCAATCTAAACAGACTCAGTCGGTAAACTGAAAATAGGCAGCAGTGTCCCCGGCTAGTTGCCTCCAAAACACGTACCTGCAGTTAATAGACAGGACACTTCAGGGGCAAACTTTGCTGATCTTACAGTTAAAGCTTATTATCAGGGAAAAAAATGTAACTTGCTTTTGGATACGGGAGCGGACTGCAACCTCCTATGGGTTGGTATATGCGGGGAGCAAGGATTAAAACCCCCAGATTGCAAAATTACGGGAGTAGATGCTACTAAAGAAATTGAAGTATTAGGGACTAAAAAAGTGGAATTAACAATTAATGGGTGTAATTTTGAAGTTGTGGTGTATGTAGTCCCACAGTTAAGTCCAAACTTTACCGGGATTTTGGGAGTAGATTTCCTCAGGGAATATGGGGCGGTGTTGGACTTTAATAATAGTTCTATCAGGTTAAGGAACCGCCAAGGCGGAAGCTTACTGGTAGAGCTTAAAGGCTCAGATAAGTGGTCCATGGAGCTATCTGACGTCGTAGCTCCTGTCAGACGGTCACAATTAGTCATAAAGTCAGACTCTGCCATCACGATTCCCGAATCTACAGGTAAGGTGTTGCAGCTACCATTGTCTCAGGAAATGGAGGCTGTAACTGGATCAGTGGTAATGGTTGAACCGTTTCCAGTAAACGAATATTTAGACCAGAGAAAGGTGTATGTTAAGAGGTGTATAGCTTATGTAACCGCGGTTAATGGGAAAAATTGTGTTCCAGTGAGTATAGAGAATTTTGGTAAGGGCCCAGTAGAGATTCCGAAGAATTACCAAGTAGCACAAGTGTCTATGTTAGATGTTGATGTTGATGTTGATTGTCAAAGTAGTCCTCATTCAGGTGAGGGGAGTAAAGAAGAAATAACGAAACAAGTTCGAGTTAATTCTGCCGAACCCTTGTTAGACTTTAGCTGTAAGACAAGTCATTTACCGCCGGACCAACGAGATCGTTTAGAAGCATTATTGAAGGAGTACGAAATTTTGTTTGCACCTAAAGAGGGTTTGCCCAGCACACATCTTGTGGAACACAGGATTTTAACGGGAGATGCCCCACCTTGCAAATCTAGGCCGTATCGGGTCCCATACCACCAGAGGGAAATCTTAGATAAATTAATAGACGAACAATTGAAGGACGGTATAATACAACCATCGTCCTCAGCCTGGTCAAGTCCTGTGGTTTTAGTAAAAAAGAAGAGTGTAAATGGGGAAGACAAGTATCGATTTTGTGTAGACTACCGTAAGTTAAATAGTGTTACTATTCCTGATGTATACCCATTACCATCTATTTCGGAGACTGTAGATTATCTAGCCAACTGTGAATATTTCTCGACACTCGATCTTAAATCGGGTTATCACCAAATAAACATGGCGAAGGACGACATCGAAAAACCGCTTTTTGTACATACAATGGATTATGGGAGTACAGAAAAATGCCATTCGGGTTAAGGAATGCTCCAAGCACGTTCCAAAGAGTGATTGATACCATTCTTCATGGGATTAAAACAAAAATGGCTCTAGTGTATATAGATGACTGCTTAATATTTTCAAAAACCTTTGACGAGCACATTTCCCATTTGAAGGAAGTTTTGGAGCGATTCAGGAAAGCGAACCTAACATTATCCTTCGGAAAATGTCACTTTGCAGCAAGCGAAATAGACTATTTGGGCCATGTAATTTCTAAGGAGGGCGTAAGACCGCAACCTAGATTGGTATCGGCAGTCCGAGAATTCCCCACACCTACTAATGTCAAGGAATTACAATCCTTTTTAGGACTGTCGAATTATTACCGGAAATTCATCAAGGGATATGCCCAAATCGCAAGACCTTTGACAAAATTATTGGTGAAAGGAGCGAAATTTGAGTGGACTAACGAATGTGAGGTGGCTATGCAGACCTTAAAGAATATCCTCACAACACGTCCTCTACTTGCACCATCCTCAATTCGATAAGAAATTTACGCTTATCTGTGATTGTTCTCAAATCGCAGCTGGGAGCGGTTTTGGCATAAGTAATCGATAACTGTGGAACGACCAATTGCATACGCATCACGTCAATTAAGCCCGGCACAATCTAAATACAGTGCTACGGAGAAAGAGTTGTTGGGAGTTTTATGGGGAATAAAGCATTTTAGACCATATTTATGGGTAGGCAATTTGACCTCGTAACAGATCATGCTGCGCTTCGTTGGCTGATGAATTTGAAAGATCCATCTAGTAAATTAACGCGGTGGGCGTTGATGCTTTCGGAATATGATTTTAAAGTCATAGTTAAACGTGGGTCGGAAATTGCGCATGCGGACGGCCTGAGCCGTAAGGTCAGAGCTCTCGAAGTGCAAGAACCTCTGACGTTAGCGCAACTACCACTTGAGCAATCAAAAGACAAAGAATGCTTGCGTTGGCGTCAGCGGCCAATGTTCGTGTTACGCGACGATGTACTGTATAGGAAAACAAAACAAGGGGAACGGGCGGTTGTGCCACAATCACTGCGAGAAACGGTGTTACAATTACACCATGATTCCTTCTATGGTTGCCATGCAGGGTATAAATCTACCAATCGCCTGATTGCTAAAGCATATTGGTGGCCTTCTAGGAGGCAGGATACGCGCGATTACGTTAAAAGTTGTCTCGCGTGCAATCAGCGCGCGGGGAAACACGGAACAGGGAGAAATTGCAATCACTACCCGAAACTAGTAGCCCTTTTCAAAGGGATTCATTTAGATATTGTTGGCCCATTTTCGAGAAGCGATAGCGGTCATGTTTTCATCTTAACCATCGTGGATGCTTTCTCACGGTATCTGCCCATGATTCCGCTAGTTGACCAGAAGACGGAGGACCATCGCGAGAGCATTTGTGACCCGATGGGTTCTACTCTACGGGATCCAGCCGTTTTGGTAACGGACAAGGGCCAAAGCTTCTATCTCTGATCTATTTACACAGATGTGCAGACTACTAGGAATTAGAAAAACTGAACACCACGGCAGTACATCCCGAATCTAATGGAATGTGCGGAGAGAACGCACAGAACTATAATTAAATCCCTAAGCTGTTATATGAATAAATCTCAAAAGAATTGGCCTACAGTTTTACCATTTATCGTCAGTGCTTATAATTGGCCGCGTGCACTCTTCCACAAACAAGACACCGTATGAAGTACTCTATGGGAGGGAGATGAATTCGCCATTTGCTGTGTTTCCGTTGTCTAAGAAATAACCAACCCTGACGTAAGAAGTTTGGCGCACAAGCTACGCCGAATTTGGAGTAGTGTGCGGAAAGCGAATGCCAAAGCGTTCGCACGGCAGGCAAAGCAATATAATAAAAAAGCTCACCCTCAGGACCCTTGCTATTGGTTTCATTTGTACTTTTGAACAAAACCTTTTAGAAAAGCGTGGTACATGTTCTAAAATTTAACCTATCCTGGACGGGTCCGTTTGAAATAGTAGGATTGCCTTCAGGTGTTAATGTGCGGATTCGGTTACCAGATAGGGACATAACGGTACATAAAAAACCGGGTTAAACCTTACATCTGGAGAAAACGCAGCGGGAAGCACGGTCGACAATAGTCGACGGGACTCGAAACACAGACCTTGGAACACCAGGGGGGAAACCCATAGCAGCGCAAAATCCTAGACCACGCCAGGACATACCATATAATTTAAGAAATCGTGCAGCTAATGGTACAGGGAGGGACACACCTCCGCAACAGACACAGGTGACGCAACGAAAGACAGGGAAAAACAACGATGCTAGTCATTCATATAATTTAAGAAATAAGAAGGTAGTATCTTGAAAATAAGCTGTAAATAATGTTTGTGCCAACCCTGCAAAGGTGCTGCCAGTGAGGGAAGGTGGAACGGTAATTGCAAAAGTAAGAATGTTAATGGCAGTAAGTAAAGTAATTTAGAATTGGTTCAAATTTGTGCATAAAAGCTTTAATGAAACCATGCAAACTGGGTTGGTTTCGACTCAACGAATTCTGTGTTGAATCTCAAGAGAAAGTTGTGTGTGAACCTAAGTGCAAGTTAAAAAAACTGTGTCAAGTGCTGTGTATACAATAGCAAGTTGTGTGTTTATTATTGTCCGACACAGCTGTTGTGTGATGTAAACACCAGTGTGCAGAATTTTGCTGTGGTTTCAAATCCCGCAGGGCTGGGCTACGCAGCGGGTAGCCGACCGCAAGGCGTGACGTGTGTCGACGCAGCAAGCGGCGGGCGCGTGCTGATCGGACTCGCGGAGCGATCACCAGCTCAGCAGTGTCCTCTTTAAGTATTGGAACATTGTTTACAGACCTTTTTTAGAATTAAGACTGTGGTGAAAAATATTTTAGGTAGTAAGAACTTTATCTCTTAGTTGAATTAGTAGTATCGTGTAGTAACAGTCAGTGTGTAATCTTTAGTAGTTAATTTCTCCAAGGGTGTTATTAGAAAAATGATGTTGCGTTTTAAGGGTTTAATAGTGTACTAATTCTTTCACTGGGCAGGGTCCCAATACAATGTTATCAAGTCACACCCCTTAAGAGTGGTATAATGTTTGTCAAGCAAGATAATGTTATTCATTCGCCATTAGTTTGGTCCATTGTGGCTCAGATAAATTTCAGAGAATTATGGGAGCACAGTCGGCAGCTAGATACTGTATTTAATCTATTGGATGCATCTTTTAAAAACCTCACCTCCTTTGACGATGATATAACTCATGAATTGGTAGGGAGTCTAAGAACACTATATGCAGCCCTAGACGATGAGTATCGTAATTTAGTTGATCTTTTGCCAAGAGGAGGGAAAAGGACAAAACGTGCGTTAATATCGGTAGGCGGTTCCCTTCTCAAGAAATTATTCGGGACTCTTACGGAAAAGGATTATAAGAAACTAAATTCCCGATTGACAAATTTGGAACAAATCACGGACAATATGGAAATTAACGCCTCAAAACAAATTATGCTGACTAAGAACATTCAAAATGCCGTAACGAATAATACAGCCGCGATAACAACACTAGCGAACACTTTCATGTCAAAAGTATCCAGTTACAAACTACCCTAACTCAAAATTTAAAGGAATTAGAAAGATTTTTTGTTCAACAATTATACAGCAACCAACTGTTACAGCAACTGGTAGTAACTATCACTAATACTCGCATGGAGTTAACTAAGTTAAGAATCGCTTTGATACAAGCCACAGATGGGAAACTTAGCGATGTATTAATCAATCCGAAAACCTTCATACAATATTTGCAAACTATTCAAAGACATCTAGAAGCACAATGCTATATGATTTTCCCTTGCACCCTGGACAATGTATATCATTACTATCAATTAGCGTCCGTAAATGTAGCATTGATGGGTGACAATCTACACATTGTCGTTGACATACCGGTGGGTACTACTGACTCAGTTTTAACCAGGTACTCTGTGCACACATTTCCAATTTTTTGGGAGCAAACGGGTTATTATGTACAATGGAAGACACATGAGATACTGTTGTTAACCCAATCTCAGAACGCTTATGCGCTCCTAAACAAACATGACTTGGAAGGATGTAGAAACTCTGGCATAACAGTCTGTCCAGCACTCACGTTGCACAGTAGGAGTGTAGGTACTTGTGAAACCTCTATGTTCTTTTCAAACAATTTTTCAAGCTTGTGCCAACGTGACATCCTAATGCTGGATCGGCCTTACCTAAGCCTTGTAAATCAAAATTGGATCTTTTCTATGCCCAAACCTTACGAAATTATTGTCACTTGTTGGAATGAAGATGTCAATCAAACCGTTAATCGAGTGAAACTCATGAATTCAGGAATCATTCAGCAGTCATCTCACTGTCAATTTGTAGGAGAAAATTTCTTCATACCTGTGTTGCATAAAACTCTCATTCATGTCAATCTGTCATATCCAGAATATGTGTTACCTACTTTCAGTAAAGAAATATACCATAGTCCGAAATTAGTGGAATTAAATCACACAAATCCCGCAATCTTGAGCACAGAATTATCAAAA
Organism: Vandiemenella viatica; assembly: GCA_031002005.1. Taxonomy (NCBI): domain Eukaryota; kingdom Metazoa; phylum Arthropoda; class Insecta; order Orthoptera; family Morabidae; genus Vandiemenella; species Vandiemenella viatica. Next base: position 34,426 of record JARYHS010004601.1, read on the forward strand.
CACTTGCAACAAGCAAGGGACTCAATTAAATATAATCAATTGATAGCAGCCATAGAAACGCAAGTTCAACTGCAATCAAGGCACAAGACCATGGTGACCACTGTAAGCCTAACGACTATTGTATCATTATCTATTATAGTAATTTTAATACTGTTAATTTACAAACGATATAATAAAAAATTAGCCAGATTGGATATTGAAAGACCAATACCAACTGCAGCACAAACTAGCAAGGATAGTGCTAAGGACACTGAAAACTGTACAACTAAATCGAAACTGTAATTATGTCATTGATGTTCTATTGTTCTTGTCAAATGATTGTTTTTTCTTTTATTGCCTTGTCTTTTATACTTATGATTCTTAACGAGAATTGACTTTGTTGTTATACAGGATTGGACGCCACACCATAAAGCATTTGCGATTATAAAAGAATGTTGCTATAACTTTGTAAGCCCGAAGCAAGAATCCAAGCACGAATCATGTACAGTACTAGGACTAGTTAGTGAGTAACCTCAACAATGGAGGAGAGTAGTAAGCTTTGGGGACAAAGCTGGTCTTCGATTAAGGAGGGAGAGATTGTAGTGGACCGTTTTAATAATTACAGTATATTTGGGAGATGTAAAATATTTATAATGATAATGTATGAGCGGCGGCACTCAGGCGTAAGCGCCTGGCGTGGGATGTCGCAAGACAGCTCAGCAATAAATCCAGGTCGGCGAGCAATAGTTATGGAAACTGGGCTCGTGTAGAAGCTTCGAGAACGCTAGCTGTCAGTTGATTGCCCTTAGAACGGGGACAGAGTACGCAACTGACGAAATATAAGCGCGAGCTCACCGAGGCTCGGGGGAAGTCGGTCAAGCCAAGTTCGAGTGACTAAGCAGCCACTATGCTGCGTTAAACATCGAGTTGGGAACGAAGGCCAGCTCTGCCCGCTAGTCAGCTGATCTGCCATACCAATGTAAGTCCATCAATCTTTTATATTACCAAGTGCTTGGAGTCCTGCTCGTGGCCAATGGACGAATGTAACAGCCCGCAGTGAAAGAATAAAACTATGTACGCACTTAGTGTCTTTCATTAGTGCAAGTCAGTAAGATCCAGGTTCAGGTACATAGCCTAAGTAAGATAGCCAAAGCCGAGACGGAAGTACCAGGAACGGGAGCCGCAGCAGACACGCCCCAAGTAAGTACAACTGGCTAACGCCCGCAGTGACCACATACGATTATCATCCTGACGAATAAGTAACGGACGGCATAACTATATAAAAAGAGCCCGCTACATTACTTATTATTATTGCAGAAACATGTCAAATACTAATTTCTTAACACATTAATTTTTTCTTTTTACGTCTTCACAGTACAGCCTTCTATCATAGCACTGATTAACTTTTCGTAAGTATTCACCTTTTTATTCCTAATCTTATAGTCTATACCAACTTTGATAACGTCCCTTACGCCATTTTATTTCTTTACGCTTACAGGGTTGTGAAATCTATATCTATAAAATGAAAACTGGATTAAATTTAATTTAATTGCAATGGAACACAGGCTCCGGTGGCAATTTCCCTTACACACCCATCTTCCCCCTATCCTGCACCCACCTACGTTGCCCTCAACAAATTTTATCTATAAATTCTGTCAAAGTTTTTGGTAAATTATTCATCATTTCTCTTGGTAACACATTCCAATCCCTGACACCCTTACCCTAAAAAGAGAATCTTCTACACCCTTGTGCCTGAAATCGAGTGCCAGCTTGTGGTCATGGTCATCTTTTCCCTTCCATGCACTACTTTTCACACCTATTGCAATATCTTTCCATGCCTCATCGCCAGTAAATGCCCTGTACACTCCCATACCCTCCCATCCTCCTCCTGTCTTTCAATGAATCCCATTTCAGTCTTTATCATAACCGTCACTGATTGCATTCTGCGATATTTCCAGAAAGAAATCTAGCAGCCCTTTTTGCACCCTCTCCAACTCCTGTATTTAATACGTAAAATGAGGGTCCCATACTACACTACCATAATCGAGCAATGGTCTCACCAAAGTTTTGTAATCCAGTTCCTTACTTCTCCTGTACATCCCCTCTTTACCCTCTCCAACAAGTGCAGAACTTTGAAACCTTTTCATACCACCTGTCCAATGTGTCCAGCCCAGTTAAGCTGTTATCAAAAAGTAATGCCAGGATATTTACATTTCAAGTCTTCAGCAAGCAATTCTTTCCCACCTTAAATTCATAATTAACCTTTTGTTTTTTATTTTTGTATCTCATAAGCTGATCTTCTTTTGCATTATCTTATCCCATGTTTACCAAACCAACTAGATATCTTGTCCAGATCACCTGCAACTGTTTACAATTTTCTATCATTTTGATTCTTTTATACAGCATTATGTCATCTGCAAAACAATCTAAATTCAGATAGTAAACAATCAACACAATTATTCATTAGAATAATGAATAGCAATGGTCCCAATACACTACCTGTGGCACACCCATTTTTACATCTACTTCTTTTGATACCACATTTCCTACCCTACCTTTCTGTTTTCTACCTTTTAAAACTTCTTCCCAGCAAATCACCTTCTCATCCATTCCAGTGGTTTTTACCTTATTTACAACCATTTTATGGCTTACTCTGTCAATCGCCTTAGACAGATCTAGTGCTACACTATCAATTAGGCCTCCCTTGTCCATTACATCTGAAATATCGTGCATATATCCTACCAACTGAGATTCGCAGAATATCCTTGCCTGAACCCATGTTGCCTGCTTGAAAAAACTTACGATCCCCACATATATTTCTGATGTAGTTGCATATCAATCTTCCATTATTTACCTACCACTGATGTCAAACTGATTGGCCTGTAATTTTCGACAATTTCTCACCCCTCCTTTATGTACCGGTACTATTAATGCACTTTTCCAGTCCTGTGGTAAGCAGCAAGTATCCAGACTCAATTTAAATAATATTTCAAGATAAGGTACAATGACACACCCGGCTATCTTTAAGATATTTGTAGTAATATTATCTGCACCAGCCCCCTTATGTGTTTTCAGCTTCCTTATTTCCTTCATGATTTCTTCAGAATGAATTCCAAATTTTTAGTATCTTCATTTCTAATCATTTTGTTAAGCTCATACTCCGAATTAGACCTTCCCGTTTCTGATTGCTCTCACTAAACCAGTTACTTAAAATCTCTGCCTTTTTCAAATCCTCAGTAACTACTTCTCCATCTTATCTATGAGCATCTCTATATCCTCCCTTCCCCTCAGTTTCCTGATATAGCAATAGAAAATTTCTAGATGAATCAGTCAGTGGTCCTCCTGCACTGACAATACGCTTCATAAACCCATCTTTAGCCACTTTCTTTACTGTATTAAGTCCCTTGTAGTTGTATTAAATCTCCTACTACCCTGCTGTCTCTTAACTCTGATGTTCTTTTCTTACCAACCTCTTTAACCTCCTCACTTCCCTATATAATACATAGGTTCTCTACTTATCTTTATTTTCTGCTGGAATATAAATTTTTCTTCCCCATTTCTTATTATCTCCTTGGCATACTGGTTTACGAATCCTCTAATATCCATCAGAACTTCTCATGATCATTATTCCTTCAGTTACTGATACTTCAAAAGATTTTCATCTGGCTTAATAAGAAATATATCCAAAATATT